>BMAV01011524.1:338625-363714 GCA_019973955.1 Trichonephila inaurata madagascariensis | reverse complement strand
CACCATTCTTGTATCATGCTCCTTTTGATTTTGTCGATTTTCGGGAACAAAACACAGTAAGAAACTAATTATTGAATAAATAATTAGCATTAGTTAATAAAATTAATCATTAATAACAAATACTTAATTAAATTTTACGTACTATATACTTATAATTATAATCAATCGGAAAAAGATCAAGGGCTTTGGGGGTCCGGATCCCCAGGACCCCCCCTTGTATGCGCCATTGAGTGATACTTATAAGTACTGTCGTGGTAGATAAAGGGTTAAAGTTTCAACTGATTGATGTTTAATTAACTATTTTCAATAATAGAAAAAGGGTTAAGAATTATATAAAATTTTCGATTTCCATCTCAAAAATGCAAATAATTTTGATGGAATTAATGTCTTTTTTTCATTTTTTTCAGCTAAATTGGCACAGGAGGAGAACATCTATAATTAGTTTTGTCCCGATAACCCTCATGACTGTTTAGAGTATTGTAAAAAAATAGAGGCGCTAAACACACATGGACAATATCAAGGATATCAAAGAGCAGAATGCATTTGTATTAACAGATTATAAAAACAAAGAATTTGTAGCGGACTCATACATAGGAGTCTTTTTGTTGAAAGAAATTTTCTTAAGAAGAGAAATTTTAAGAAACTGATAGTCTTTGATGCCAAATTATTTTTCAATAGAAAACATGTTAATAGTAAGTGTTAATAATAATATTGAATTATGTGTTTAAATAAAGTTTATTAATTTTTAGTACTTACATTTAAATGAAATAAAATTTAGTCTCTTTGTTTCCTTTTCCTTGTGTGTGAATTCATTTAGATAGAACACAAATTTATAGTTAAATTGAAAAAAAAAAAAAACACTTATCTTTTATTGCTTTTTCTTCACAGTAATGTGAAAATATTTTTTTCACTTGAAATAACTCAAGGATAAAATGCATGGATAAATTAAATTTAAGGATAAAAATAAGCAAAGGTAAATGAAAAAGTAACTAAGATAAGAAATAAAGATGCATTTTAAAATTTAGCTAGAAAATTTAAACAATTTGATGTAGGACATTGATTACTCATTAATCAAAACGAACCAACGGAAAAGAGCGTAAGTAATTTTGTTTATTCTGTTTTCTATGTAAGATTTGCAGCATAATTTTTAAAATCATCCCGAGAAAAATTAATATGCAAAAAGACCAAGAAAATATTTTAATTAAAAACTAAGAAACCGCAAATTTATTAAAACATTAACAGAACACTATAGAATTTAAATAATTTGCTTGAAATTATTAAAAATATAGAAGAAAAAAAAGAAATTTAAAATATTGAAATATTTTAAAGCATGTAAAATTTTAAAATTCTTTTTGTTCAGAAATGATAGTTTCTTCGAAATTAATATTTTATATAAGTTCAAATATGTGTGGTGCATGCAAAATTTTCCTATAAATATCTAAACAAAAAAAAGGGCTAACAGATAGCATAAAATAGATAAAGTAAATTATATTAAAGTCAATTTCTACACACTTTAAGACATGCATCAATGAAACGCGATGTTGTCTAATTGCATCAAAATAAGTTTGAAAATGTGTATCAAAAATTAAGTGTAATAGTTTTGACAATTTGATGATTTGTTCCAACTATTCTAAAATTTGTTATAAAATGCTCAGTTAGGCGTTGATTCATTTTTGAAATAGATACAAGACACTCTCCACTTAACACAGAGTGATAAAAAGTTCTCAGATTATATCATACGGAATTTCTGGCAAAATCGTCTGGCTAAGAATTGGCAAAATGCTAGGATAAAAGCAGTAAATTTCCCATTGGATTCCAAATGTTCCATATAGTGGATAGATCACGTAAAATAATTGTTTGAAGTACTGTTCAAAAAAGTAGACGACAATCCATATCAGCACGTGCTATATCTGGTGAAATATTAGCTTATTGTCAGAACGGAAATGATTAACTCAGTTGTATAAAAAAACGAAAAAGCTGAAGGACGTTCAGATCGGATATTGCAGCAACAAATTCGAAATCGCTTTCGTCACTTGAAGGTACAATTTCAATTGATTTATTTTTTGGCAACATAAAGTAAGAGATAAGTTTTTGTGACGAAAGTCGGGTGGTCAGTTGCTTGTAAATGTCACGATAACCATATATACATGATTGAAGCCCTTGTTGGAATTTTATACTCCTTTCTTAGTTGGTATCTAATTGAAGAAAATGCTTTTCCAATTTGTTGAAAAGCTGGATCCCTGCATATTTTTATCCACTCTCAAAGAATCCGGTTCTTCTTGTCCGTCTTCCTAATTTATCCAATAACTCATAAATTCATAATGTCACTGTCATTGAAAGTTTCGTCTTCAATCAATCGCGAGCTGCTGGAGCGTTGAGAGAAATCAATTGAATGCGTATTGTCGGGAGACTGTTTATAAGAAATGAACAGAGCGTCTTGAAGTGTCTACATTTCAATGGCGTAACGTACACCCCCGCATTACGGGGGGGAAGGGAGGGCTTTAGGGGTCCAAGGCATGACTTACGCTAAATACGTATTTACACAATTTATAAGATATTAAAAGCAAAACCTGATTTTCAGAGGGGATCCTAAAATTCTCTGTTACACCACTGGTAAATAGATAGAAAATATTACAGTGGAGCCAAAGCTATTGAGTCCTGCCACGGAGGGCAGGACTCTAGGGGCTCAAGGCTTGACTAACGCTAAACACGTATTTACCCAATTTATAAAATATTAATGGCGAAATTTGACTTTCAGGGGAGAAGGGGGTCCTAACATTCTCCGTTACGCTACTATTAAATAGATATAAATCATTACAGTAGCGCCAAAGCCATTGAAATTAATACACCGCATAAAAAAAAAGATCACACAAAACAAATCGCACAAAAAGAAAATCACACAAAAAAAGAACTCACAAAAACAGGTTATACTGTACAATCAAATCTGAGTATTTAAACTGCAAAATAAGTGCATAAATCCTGAATACTCTGCACTGCTTCAAGTTCCAGAGGTTTAGACATTCACAAACTGCTGCCGTGGACAACTGATGTGCTCTAGATGTGCAACTGTAGGACATTCTTTTACAGATTGCAATCTGGAGCAGAAATAAGTCAACTGTTCATAGAGTCATTCGGCCTGGTTCAAAAGTATGCCCCAAATAGAAAACTAATAAATAAATACTTTCAATCAGAATTAATAAAAATATCTCGTATCCAAAAAACCTGAAATTTAATAGTCCCACAGTTATCTCAAATCTACGCTCAGGCTGCCCAAATACTCTACTATAAGCAATTCAACACAAACAGATGAAAATATTACAAAAAGTAAAATGTTCATCACTAAAATTACTACAGCTTGAGTCTCTCATCTACATCCCTCTGGAAACCAAATATATCTTCATCTATTCCTGTAGTTTCTACAACGTCTTCATTAACTCAGGCACCCCTATTACCATCCACATCTTCTGTTACAGTTACAATGTCATCAGAGTCCCAGTCATCTATTCCCTTCTTTACTTCCTCTACATCTATATCTTCAGCTCTACCGATAATACCATGTGAATCTCAACTACCTATTCCTCAATCTACTACTTCTACCGATAGTAATTTACCTACCTCAGTTTAATCTTTAAAAACTGAAGCACGCCTTTTCTCTTCATCTGTCCCAATGCTTGACACCGTCACTGCTACACCCAATAGTCGAACTTCCGCTGTATCTAAAGCTGCTAAAAATTTAAAACAAAGTGCAAAAAAATAGGAGAAAGCGTATAAAAGAACCAAAGCCTGAAATTGAAATTAAATTGACACCCCATAAATAGAAGAAAATTTTGTACATTTCACATCAGCAGATGAGAACATGATTCCCAAACTTTTTCACCACATAGAAACCCTAGAATTTGGAGGTGCTTTCTTGGAAACCCTAGAACTAGAGAAAATGTTTTTTCGTGGAATCCAATTCCATACACATACTTCAAAAAATATATCTCAAAATAATATTTAAAGTAGATTAACATGTTATGGGCACTTTATATTAAGGCAATTAAAAAAAGGTATTTACATTTATTATTCAAAAAATATAATATAATTTTATTCATTAATAGTATTTGTGATCCAAGTGTCACTTATCTAAGCATTATTTAATAACTGGGATACATGCTTACTTTTTTCACACAAACTGACGAAGTCTAGGTCTATTGAGATTAAATGCAATCCCATTACTTATTCAGATTTTAAATTGTTTTGTGCTTCGTTTTTGTGGCCACTCAATTTGATAAGTATATTTCACTTAACACAATGCTCTGAATGGCATTAAAATGTTTATTGCTGTATGAGAAAACCCGTGTATTTCGTATGAATTTTCAGCCTAAAATTTATATATATATATATATACACTACTGGCCACCGTAAATGCAACACCCTGAAGTAAACATGCAAATAACATGAAATTTACAACATGCATTAGCGGAGGTGAGGAATGCAAATGATTAGAATTTCAGCGCAGACACACATCACGCGTGCCTGCGGCGCCAACTCAAAGTGCTATTTAAGGCTTGGAGATTTCGACGGTTTCAAGTTCGGCAATTGTGTTTTTTTTGTGGTTTTTTCAAAAAACGATCAGTTATGTCTCGTAGAAAACAGCGATCAGCTTTTGATCAAGTATCCGAGTTCGACAGAGGAAGGTTAGTGGACTACCGAGATTGTGGATTATCTTTCAGGAAAATTGGTAGTTGTGTTGGACGAAACCAAACAAATGTAATGCGGATATGTGACCGTTGGATGCAGGAGGGTACGACGGACCGACGTAGTAGATCGTATCCACCTCAGTGCAACACTTCACGTGAGGACAATCAAACTGTGCGCTGGGCAGTGATGGATCGCTCAGTCACATCACGAACCGTAACACAGCACACTGAGTCTATAACGCATCAATCAGTGTCTGCGCGTACCATTCGACGCCGTTTACAGCAGAGTGGTCTGTCCGAAAGACGTCCATTGCTTGGTCCACCCTTGACGCAGAACCACAAACGTCTCCCTCGTCAATGGTGCGATGAAAGAAGGATGTGGGCGGCAGAATGGAATGAAGTTGTCTTTACTGACGAGTCACGCATCTGTCTGCAACACCACGATGGTCGGATTTGAGTCTGGAGACACCGTGGAGAGAGGATGCTGAATAGCTGCGTTATGCACCACCACATTGGTCCTGCACCGGGTATTATGGTATGGGGTGGTATTGGATATTACTCTCGCAATCCTCTATTAAGCATTGCCGGTACTTTAAACAGCCAGCGCTACATCTCCGAGGTGTTGGAGCCAGTTGTCCTTCCTTACCTTCAGGGCTTGGCCACAGCCATATTTCAACAGGATAATGCGCGACCACACATGGCACGCATTGTCCAAAGTTTCTTCGTCAATCACCAGATTAAATTGCTTCCCTGGCCGGCTCGCTCTCCGGATCTTTCGCCGATAGAAAACATGGGGTCCATGGTTGATCAACGATTAACCCAGATTGCACCCCTAGCTGCCCCACCAGATCAACTTTGGCAACGTGTGGAAGGTGCTTGGTCTGCTGTATCTCAAGAACACATCCAAAGTATCTTTGAATCAATGCCGAGGCGTTTGGCAGCGGTGATCTCCAACAGTGGCGGCTACTCTGGCTACTGATTCTGGCAGGAACCACACTTCACAGAAGTCTATACCTTTAATCATTTGATTTTTGGTCAACATGTTATCTACAAAATAAATTTTGTTGTGCTACCTCTTGTCTTTCTTGGTGTTGTATTTACGGTGTGCACACAGCGGTGTATATATAGATGCTGTTCTTATTAAATTTAGATTGTAACATCAAATCTATTAATATGCTGATAAGTTGTTTCTTCTCCTTCCACATTATGCGTATTTTTACCACAAATACAAAAAGGTGAATTTTCCATTAGAAAACTATTTAATTTTGCAAGGTCCTTTTTTTATCTAACGAGTGGAAATTATCTCATGCAACTCGAGATAGGAAACAACAGAATATTCTCAATCTAGTAGGAAGTCCTTCATATATATGCATATAAAGATTAAACGTTTTAATATTAATTTATTTATTATAATAAAAGTTTAAAAAGAGTTGCATAATAAAGTTATTATATATGAATAAAAATTTCACTTTTAATGAGTAGGACGATCTACCGATACTTGTAACTATATAAACTTGATACAGAACATGAATCCATTTTGAATACGTATTTATTTCTTCTTTATTTTTTCATTGTGACTCATAGAACCCCAGGGTATCTTTCATGGAAACTCAGGGTTCCGTGGAACACAGTTTGGGAACCACTGCTCTATGATGTAAACGAGTCATTAATGGATTGGCATGTCAATTCGGGTTTTATGCACTACATGACACGACACCGACAAGGAACCGGAAGAAATCATTTGCATGGGACGCTTTTTATGTCTTGTGTAAAATATTGTTAGATTTAAAGTCATATTTACAAGATTTTTGATGTTTTATTTTCAATTCACTAATAATTTTTCATGTTAAACCTAAATAAGAAATATGTAGGCAAGACAATAAATGATGTCTCAAAGGAAATGCAACCTTAGAACCTCATCCACGAAAAATCTATTATTTAAAGGACTATAATTCAGGACGATAACTCAGGAACAAATGATTAGAACTCGGGTAGAAGTAGAGCGGTGATATTGTCTGATCTGTATTTCCCTGACTATTTATATTGTATTCAGTAGTAACGCTCCTTTGAAGCGTTGAGTTGTTTTATCTCAAAATGTCAGTTTGGCTGAAGGGAAAAAAACCTGAGTTAAAGAGGATAGAGCTCGCTGATAGTTCATTGTTACAGAACTATATAGACTATTCTCCTTTTCATAATTTCGGAAACAGAGAATTTAGAATTGTTTTACAGTTTATGTTAGTGCTTCTCAAACTTTCAATACTTGCGACCTAATTTTCAGTCATAATTTTCTTCGCGTCCCCCTCCCCCATCCAAACAATAACAATGTATTGAACTCAACAATAATGTACTTTGAAGTAAATATACAATAAGATATTAATTACAAACCGTACAAATTATCCAGATAAGTATTAAATTTTTTAACTAATTTTATATGTGCCAAGCCCATGGAGTCACTGGTAATTGTTAAACTTATTCTTAACTTGGAATTATTAAATTAATTATCAAATACAGTGTTCATCACTGATTCATTTATAAACAAATTATATCAGTGTAAATGAGTAGTTTACTTTTTATCATGTTAGAATGTATTTTGTTTTGTTTCCTTTCAGTCAATTAATAATATTTTTAAATAATGTTTTATTTTTGACTTTTCGATATGCTCGCGCACCCCCCCTCCTTGTTGGGTTAACATGCCCCCCTAGGGGGGGGGGTGCGCCCCACAGTTTGAGAAAAACTGGTTTATGTCATTTAATGGATATACACTCAAATAAAGCAAAAAACTTCAACAAAAATTCGAAAATTGGAAATTATACATAAAACAGCGTAATACAATCACTAATAAACGGTTATGTTTATTACAAATAATAAATCGACAATTAGTATTAAACCCAACTACTTGTAATTTTATGTATGTAAGGTTTTCTTTAATTTTGTAATAATGGCTAATACTGCTTCATTTGCTTTGGCAAAATGTTACCTGATAACATCAAAAAACACTAGAGCATCATGTCAAAGTAATCACACTGTATCATAATTTTGTTAGATCATGTTAAATGCTATTCGTTTTATTAATTAAATCAGCGCTTCTCAAACTCTGGGGCCTGCCTCCTCCCTATGGGGGCGTGATAAGCCTACGAGGGGGGGGGGGCGAGAATATTGAAAAGTCGAAAATAAACGATTAAAAAAAATTACAAGTTTACTGAAAGGTAACCAAACAAAATACATTCTGATATAATAAAAGATTAAATAAACATTTACACTGATATAATATACTTATAAATGTATTAGTAATTAACAATGTATTTGATAACTAATCCCTAAAAATATGCCAAAGACAAGTTTATTAATTACTAGTGACTTCCCCATGGGCTTGTCATACTCAATATTATGCACAAATTTTTAATTCTTATCTTGATAACTCTTACATTTTATGATTAAAATCATATTGTATTTTTAAAATCAAGGTACATTATTATTGCATTCAATATATTGTTATTGTATAAAGGGGGGTGCGAGGAAATTATGATTGAAAATTGGGCCGCCAATATTCAAAATTTAAGAAGCACTGAATTAAATAACAATCATTTAATTTACACACATCACTAAATACTTATCTCACTTTTAAAAACCTATTGTCATTTCTATCTGACTACATATCCATTGTTTGTGTAAATGTTATATTAAAGAGGAAGTTTTGAAGATTTTTCGTAAAATGACTAAATTTTTGTTGTAAAATTACATAGAAGAAACCTGTTTGAAGTGTGTAATATAATATTATGAATACAAAAATTACGTAGTTATTCTGTGAAATAACTAATTGTTGTATAAATGGATTAATTGCATACATATTATAAACATAAATCAAAATTTAAGTGCATTATATGCATGTGCAAAATATTGCATTACGAATAAAGTTCTACTTTTTTAATGGAATATTTTTTTTAAAAAATACTCTGGAAATCTTCCATTAATATTGTTTCCAAAGCAATCTTTTTTTTTACATAGTTCAATGTTTGTTTAATAAATATTTTTGTTTACGAAATTTTCTATTTTAATCACTATTTTTGTAGTAACCATTAACAGTAATTTGACAATTTTCAAGATTTTTTCAAGAGCATTTAGAGAGATTTTGATCAAGTATAGGCTATTCCCAGAAAAAAGTATTTTATTAAAAAAATATTAAATAATATCATATTAAATGCTATTCGTTTTATGATAATCTTTCTAATGTACGCACATCACCAAATATTTATCTCCCTTTTTAAATATATTGGCAATTCTATCTGACTATCTATCGTTTGTGTAAATGTTGTAAAAAACAGAAAGGTTAGCGGATTTTTCGTAAAATGACTAAACTTGTTATGAAATAACATGGATAAAATTGGTTTGAAGTGCATAACATGAAATACTGAGATCATGAAGTTGTTCTGCAAAATGACTAATTATTGTATAAATTAACTAACAGTACACATTTTTTAAAATTAAATCAAAATTTAAGTGCATTATGTCCATGTGCAAAAGATTTTATTACGAATAATTCCCAAGTTTCTTAAAGGAACATTGAAATACTCTGGAAATATTTCACACGAATATTGTTTATAAAGCAATCTCTTTTTACTCAGTTAAATGCTTCTGACATAAGTATTTTTCTAATTTTTATTGGAGTCATTACTTTTGGTGTAACCGTCAACAATAATATATTTCTCTATTTTCAAGACATTTTAAAGAATTTTTAGATTTTGATCTAATATATAAGCTATTCCCAGTAAAAAGTATTTTTGAAAACAAGCTATTAAATAATAATGCACAAAAAAGAGCTAAATGCATTAAATTGTTCTTAATGGAAAAAAAATTGTAAGCCAATTTTTTTTCTGTTAACAGAAATAAATATTAAATAAACAGACAACCCTTTCTGTTACCTGAGTTTACATAAAAGCATAATATCTTTCAGTGGCTGTTTTCGCTTTAATTTCTTTTATTTTATCAAAAGAAATTTTTTGAATTTAAAATATTTTTCAATGCGCAAATTATTTTCAAAATCTACAAAAATTTTAAATTTTATTTTTCATTGGGTAAAAAAGAAAATCAAGCTTGTAATTTTGATTACTTCGATGCTTCGGCACTTAAATGTTTTACAAAAAAATAAATATTTTTGATTTTTTTTCAAGAAAAAAATTTAATGGAAATTTTAGTTGTTTTTTACTTTGTGCTTTGTTCAGTTGAAAAAACGGATGTCAGTGACATTTTATGTTACGTTTCATGATGATTAAAAGTTTCTGGAAACATTATCTTGAATTTGAAATCCCAAGGAAAAATTAAACTGTGTTTAAAAATACAAAAGTGTTAACAACTAAAAAAAAGTCCCCCCCCCACACAATGTTTTGGAAAAATTACATCTCTTGTAAACACATATTTTAAAACTATTTTAACTGAACGATAAGGTAATTCAACAAAAATAGAATTCAGCAATTTGAACGCTTATCATGTCCTTGAAAATTTCTGTTCTGTTATGTTTAAAATATTTTTTTCAAGTAACTATTTCTAAGATAAATAAATTTGTATATGGGAGCACAATGAACTATATAAATTCCTGTTACGTCATAGTCACATGGTAAACGCAACTACCTGTTTCTAACCAGTCAATACATAAGCTTCACAGTTGCCACTAGTTGTGCTTACAGTTTACTTTCTTATGAAGAATACGTATTTATACAGATAGAAGCATATTACACAATTTAGCACGGAGAAAAAATGCACTTAATTTAAAAGTCCCCTTGTAATAGAAATTTTTATTATTTTTTTTATTTTGAAACAATTTTTGAAGAATCTTAATATTCGCACATCTTCATCAAATTTTGATATTTAAAATTGTATCTGGAATTTACAGGTAAATAAAACACAACGTTAGCTTCGAATTCTTTGAAAAATATGCGATTATATTTTTTATATGATCGTCGTAAACTTATCCCGTTTAGGTCAACATTAAGGTATCCGACTACGTTCGGGACCGTGATTTTGCAAAAGCGCATAAATGGATAATTTTCATGATATTTAGTGTCACTTAGATTAGAATACATGTATAAAATTGTTTAAAGGACATTTTGACAAAAAATTATTTAAATACAATATTTTGGCAAAAAATTAACTTAGAATAATCTTTTTTCGAAATGTTTTCCTTTTGTGAAAAATGTATCTATTATAATAATATTTTGCCTGTATATAGCTCAGACTTCTATACAGAGGCTCAACTAGAATTTTTGAAATATATAACTTAGAAGTGGGTTTATTCATATTTTACGACAACAGAGGGGAGCAATTTTAAGAAAAAAACGCCAGTAATTATTTCAATTGGTGTTAACTCTGAACATAATGTGAATATTTCAAAAATTCTAGTTGAGCCTCTGTAGAGAGGTCTGAGCTATATACAGGCAAAATATTATTATAATAGAAGCATTTTTCACAAAAGGAGAACAGTTTGAAAAAAAGATTATTCTAAGTTAATTTTTTGCCAAAATATTGTATTTAAATAATTTTTTTTTGTCTAAATGTCTTTAAAACAATTTTATGCATGTTTTCTAATCTGAGTGATACTAAATATCATGAAAATTATTCATTTATGCGCTTTTTTAAAATCGTGGTTCCGAACATAATCGGATACCTTAGAGGACACACCTTTCTGAAGCAATCACATGCCTAAGGGAAAGAAAATACGCATTTATAGAACTAAGATAAATATTTTTAACGATAATTAGATTACTCTAAAGGGGCTCTGCTGATATGTTTGGTCCTTTTATTATCAGCAATAGACTAGATGTCAGCGGAAAAGAAATAACAGAAATGGTATGAGCCCACTTTTTGCTCTTGATCATGTTTTAAAAATAGCATTGTTAGCATAAAAAAACTGCTTTTCTCAATGTTATTATACAGTTATCAGATCCGCAACGCAATAAAAACAGGTTGAAGCTTCGATTAATACCAAAACAGATTACAAAATGGCAGCTGCAAATACCCTTTTGCATATTTTATATTCATTAGCAGCATTAACATCTCAAAAACCATCTGCAAATGTTAAAGAAGGTAAGGACTTATTTGTTAATATGTTATTAGTTTTTTATAACTATGCTTTTATTACTTTCACATAAAAAGTATTTACTGTATATATGCGAATCTAAGCAGCGCTTTTTATTCAGTGTTAATGCTATTGAGAATCCGGTACGGCTTAGAATCGTTGGAAATATATTTATCAGATAGGGCAATTAGAGCAATATTACAGGTTCATGTATGTATTTAAAAATTTACAATACTGATAAAGTAACTAATTGTTCTATTCTTATTAGTTCTGATTTTAAATTAATTTTAATGTCGTAAAAGTGGATATCGATAAATCATTTTACACTGTTTTTCATTAATCACAAAAACTTGTAGCGAATTTGCGGTGCGGCTTAGAATCGATGTCGGCTTAGATTCCCTCCCACACACACGCACACTCAAACACATTGAATATATTTTCACTAGTACTCATGTATAGTAATTTTTTCCTTTTTTGTTTCTTAAGTGTTTTTCTGTAATATTTTTTGATAAATGGATACCTAATATACATTGTTAGTAAATTTTAGCTTTAAAATTAGTTTAAAAACAGAAAAAATAATTGAAATTGCATAGAACACAACGTTGTATTAAACACACGCGATTCCATTTGAAAAAGCAAAAAATGCTTATTTCGCAGTTTGTGATGAGCATGAATTGAAAGATTCTGTTGACTGATGCTGACCCTGATTTTATCGTAAATGATAAAAATTCCATGTGAAAAAAATGTTAAAAATGTTTTGTTTCTAATGAAATGGTATTTGAGTGGTGATAATATCCAATATTTGTATTTAGAATTAAAAAAGAGCTCTTGAAAAGACAATTATTTTATATTGCTCATTTAATAAATTTTTATTTACAAAAAATCCTCCAAACAAACAAGTTTTTCTTTGGCTTACAGTCGTGATAGAATGTTATTATGTGATTAAAAATGTTTTAATAAAATTTTTTTAACGATTTTAAATCTAGTATTCCCGATGAAATGGCACATGAAAGATTTTTAAACTTTTTATCATCGGATTAAGGATATTCAACTTTTACCGGCTTCGGGCCGAACTTGTCTTGTTTTCTCTTTCCCGGAAATATAATTGTGGTGATTAATAGTTTATATTTTAAAACCATTTAATTTTATATGAGAGTTCAATTTGGGTATTTAGCAGAAAATGTTTCGTTAAAAGGAAATCTTTCACATTTACGATAAATAATAATTTTACTCAAAAATTTTATGTTGTAATATACAAGTATCATAAATATTTTGTAATAAATGGTATGTTATAATATATTACAAAAATGATATTGTAAAAAAAACATTATGTTTTAAAATACTTTATTATTAAAACATGATACAGTATAAACTGAATAGCAGAAAATGAATTTTTTGAAAACGATGAATTAAAACTTGCATTATAATCACTGAGAGGATCAAACCATTTTAAAAAGATAAATAATATTTCTATTATGTAACTTAAATATATGGGGGTACTTTTGAATAAAAAAGCAAGAAAAACTTTCTTTAATGTTAGATTGGTGGTGATGAATTGACTCAAAATTTTCTTCCATTCCTAATTATGATAAACTCCAGATTAAAATATCTCTTGAGCTCACATCAAAATAAAAAGATCCGATATCTTGTGTGAATTTTATTGAGAAACTTGAATCATTACTTCTTAAAATCATTAGTTTTTGAGGAAAAGCAAAATATCAGAACAGACCCATTATTTTTCTTTTAAATGAACGGTGCTCTGACTTCACTATTTATTTTAAAAATAATTTAATTTTAAAAAGCTTAATATTAGCTGAATATTAGCTTTATAAATGAAACATAAATTCACACAACGTTGATATAAATTTATTGCAGCCAAAATCAAAATGGTAATTAAAAAACTATACCCAATAAATATTTTGAAAAATAATTTTATTAAAAATGCTTCCTCAGAACTGACTTCCTTTTGCGGTTTAGGTAAGCATTGTCCCATACTACTGTTTCTCAACTTTTTTTGAGAAATGTATTCCTTAAATTAATCAACCCTACCTGTGTCTTGTCTCTCATTATATATATTTAGTGTAATCTATATGTAAGGTACAATATAAAAAATTGTAAGCGAAAAATTGTAAAATTGAAGTTGCTTCTTCCCCGTCTTGCCTACGTAAGGATGTAGGAGTAATGAAAGCAGAACCAGAAACTTTCATAATAACAATTATTTATTTACTCACACTAACCAACAACATTTTAATCTCTAAGTGAATGTAAAAGGAGTATCAGAGAGAAAGCAATGAATATTAAGCAAATAGCGGCAAGTTACTAATTTAACTCAACCTAATCTATCGTTACCCTTGCCCAACCAATAGAGAGGATTCTCACTCTGCCTCAAGAACCAATGCCATTGCTTTCTCTCCTCTCATCCATTCTCAACAGAACCACTGCCAGGCACCATCCATCACCGGCTGGACAGATCCGCCATGACAGCCAGCATCATCCCCTTAGGTAGGACCTAATCAATCACTCCTGACAGCTGCTTTCCAAACGACCAGGAGTCCCTTCCCTCGACCAATCAGGAAACGACTTGTCGATAGGCTACTACAGACAGATGCTTGCGTCATCTCATGGACTGTTTCGATTAAATAAAGTGACTTTACCCACATACATCGACATTCAGAACTCGGATACTAAATTAGAAATGGGACAGAGGGTTTCTTGAAAACCCAGTTTCCCAGTGACATTCAGCGTTCCTAATCTATCGTTGATTACTAAACTCAAAATAGACTTATTCAACATAGTGCTCAAACACCACTTTTAATCATTAGCTGCGAAAATCAACTTTATTCAATATCCCCTGCGTGCTTTTTACCTCCTTCCACTACAATTACTTAACTCTGATTTTATATAGTCGAAAAAATCTAAATATCAAGGTTTCTTCTTGAGAGGGATGGCTGTGAATTAAACACGAATGATAGCCTAAAGATTCCCCAAGAGGATTAGTTAGAGGTCCCGTATAGATTCGTCACAAAACTACACTACAATACAGGGATATTTTAATATTTACAAATGGCCCATTGAATTAATTTTTTTAAAGAAAAATATGCCACTAGCCCTCTGAATCTAAATTTCTGAGTTGCTAAATTTGATTTCAGCGAAGAAAAAGACATTGAACATTGTTATTAAGATTTTATAAATCTATTTTTAAATTATATTTTTGATTTCTCTAATGCATGTAACAATATAGTGTCAGTAAAAATGCGAAAAATTACGTTACTTTTGTTTGGTTTCAGAATGGAATGTGCCGGAAACTACACAGTCCTACCTTGAAGACTTCACTACTTTCAGACCCATGTACTATAGTAAGTATTACTTAAATTATACGTATAATTCAATCCAAGCAAATGTAAAACAATTATTTTTGTACTTATCTAGAGAAAAAAAAATTTATATAGAAAGATATAGCTATTTGAAATATATGTTAATTAAAAAAATTTAAATGTAGGTTCTTTTATGTTATAAGAAAAAAATGTAGTACATAGAATTTTTAGGATATCACAGTATTCATCACAAAAAGAACTATTTTTTTTTCAGGATAATGTGATATAATATGATCAAAATTTTATAAACATGTATAATGCAGATACTAGGTCAGCGGTTCTTAAACTTACGATCCCCTTAACCCTCCTCCTTTATTCATCGGCCTGACATGAAGGACCCCCAATAATTTGAACACCTCTCTCTGACTCTTAACACATGGTTGAATGAGTGGTTTAAAGATTCTTCAATAATCTTAAGACTGCTTCTGCGACTAGTACACTTATTTAACACTTCTTTTTTTCCTTTAAGAAAATAGTAAACATCCGCATAAAAAATATTGCATTGTAGTAATGGCTGTATTGTAGCAAACAAATAATTTAATTATTATTATTGATCGAATTACATGTTCAAGTAGTGTTTTTTCGGTATAGGGGTACTTTATCAATCTAGTCTAAGATGACACATCTTTCAATTTTTCCACGAGATCTTTCAGAATCTGTAAAAGAAGAAAAATCTTAGTCAAATGGCATCCATTTGAAGACTCCCGTTGGTCCGTGGGCCCCAGTTTAATAAACGAAGACCAGGTGGCTTAAACAAGCGTTTCTCAAACTGTGAGGCACGCTCCCCTAGGGGGGCGTGAGCATATTAAAAAGTCGGAAACAAGAGATTATTTTTTAAAAAAAATTAGAAATTTACTGAAAGTAAACAAACAAATACATATTCTGACGTAATAAAAAATAAAATACACATTTACACTGATATAATACACTTATAATTATATCGGTACTGTATAATGTAATTTATAATTAATTTAACAATACTAAGTTAAGAACAAGTTTAATAATTACCATTGATCCCATGTGTTTGTCATATATAAAATTATATGTATGCAAAAATTAACCCTTATCTTGATAATTTTTAAATAGTTTATAACTAATCCCATAACTGCCTATTAAGAGTTACGCGATTCGTTTTTCAATGCCACTTTCTACGTTAGCGATGTATTGTGGGAAAGGGGAAGAGAAACGACATAAATAGTTGCAAATCCTCTGAAGTAAGGACATCCTTCGCAGACACTGCAAAGGTCCCTTTTGCATTCCAAATCTTTCAAAAAAACTTTATGGATAGCAGTGCACAGAAAATATCGTACTTCGCGGAAAGACGTATGTAAACGTCCGGGGCAATTAACGCTTTAGCTATGCGAAACGCTTATATAGGTTTAAGTCCTATTGCAGCTTTAGCATCAAAGTATAGTATTACTGGATTCAATATATTGTTATTGTATGGATGTATATTGTTATTGTATAGTTATTGTGCGATGAAAATTTTGATTGAATATTGGGTCGCAAACATTGAAGCACTGGCTTAAACCATTATTTGAAAAAAAAAAAAAAACCATTGATTAGAACAATTTTTAAAAATGTAATTCTCATTAGGGATAAAAGCAAGAATTAAATTCCGATGTGCCTTCAATAAATATGATACGAAATAATATTTTTCTGTCAAATTCCCTTCACTTAAAGGAAATCGACTATTAAAATGAGACCTATCATATAAGAGGGGCCGTTTATATCACGCAGGGTAAAATGTTTGAAGAAAAGTGTTAATATAGTAAATAAGAAATTATTTTTATGCTGCCAATTTTTTTTAAAAAAATTAATATTGAGTTATAAAATTTGAAAACCTTATTTTATTTTTCAAAAGGTAAATTTGTACGAATTTTAAAATTGTTTTAAAAAATATATTAAATTTTTATTTTAATTTCCAAAAAAATTATTTACTTGTATATGAATGAATACATTGCAAAAAAATCATAAAAAAAAAGAGGTTTTTACGTGGGCATAATACATTTTTACAGGGGTATTAAACATTTTGATAAAGATAAATGGGGATCTTTCCTCTGCTATGGAACTTCATAACAAAAACTATTGCTTTGTCACTTAATAACCGGAGAGCATTTATCTTTTTCCTTTTTCACTTGCTTAATTTTTTACAAGCAGATTTTCGTGCGATGGGATAAAAATGAAATCTCATTTGAAATCACAGAAGAAATATGCATACAAAAAGTTTTTTTTTTGTAATCCTTTTACAGCTTAAATTTATAATATTTATAAATTTTGACAATTTATGTAATTCCTTTACATAGCAAATAAATTAAATTATTATCAAAATAACGAACTTATCAATTAATTTTAGATAAAAATATTGAACTTCATAAAAACAAACTATATTTAAGATAACTTAAAAATATATTATGTTTGCAAATTTTTCATGTTTAAAATAATATGTTCATTTGGAATGCATTTGTTTCAAAAATAGTTTTCGAAATAAAATCCTTAAAATATTTTCTATGTATAGGCCAATAAATGTTTCCAAAATTTATGGTCCATTAGAATGTGTTTACTGAAAACTTAATAACAGTTGTCTTGCTGATATTTACCCTTGAAGTTATTTTAAGTTTATAGAATCCATTTTTATGTATTGCCAGGAATTTTGCTCTTTTTTAATAGAAAGGAAGTATTTATTAGAATAGAGTAATTATTAGAATAAGAACACAATTATTGTTTACGGCAAAATTTAGTAAATAACTAGAGCTAAGCGATAACAAATTATTTACACTAATGTCAAAAATCAAAATCCTAAACATAAAATTTGTGATAATTGATGTGTTATTTACTAAGTTGCAATGATATTTAGCACAAAGATACATTGCAATGTCAGAAAGAATATACCAACCTAACAATATGGAAAATAATTTAGTTGTGAATTAAGATACAGGGTATATCAAAATTATGAAATCACGAATCAGAGATAAAGCATTTACCTAGGGAAAATTCTGTTTAATATGGAATGTGACCACCGTATATTGGTATACAAATCTCACAACGAGCTATGACACTGTTTATGAAGGTATTAATAAATGTTTGAGTCGAGAAAGTCCATTTTTCCGAAAGTTCGACTTTTAACTTCTGAGCGTCATGGGAGTAGGACTACTCTGAGAAATAGCTCTTCCTAGACCATCCGAAACACGATCAAGAGGGTTTAGATCCGCAGATCTCGAAGGTCAACCCATAGGGTGGATATCCTATTCAAGAAATTCATCAATAATGAGAGTCCTGTATGGTTGCGCATTATCGTCCTTATAAATGTAGTCCGCACCCATGGCAATCCGAAACAACCTCACATAATCTTCAAGGACATTATCCCTATAGTATTGTGCGTTGACAGTACAAACATTGGAGACGTTCAGTGGTGTATGACAGCCCAATATTATGCCATCCCAACAAGTACTACTTAGCCTTTAAATCTGTGGATTTCTGTTACGTGGGAAGGATGAAAGAGAACTCCACTTACTCTCCAGATGAATATGTGGCGTCACTCTGGCGAATCTCGAATCATCACTGAACAGAACACACCCCATTCTTGTGGTGTCCGCAACTGATGTCTTCTGCTTCAGAATAACAGGGTTTTCCTATTGGATGCAGCCAAAGGGGCATACATGACTGGACGCCAGGCGTAAAGGCCAGTCTCGGCTAGATATCTATAGATTGTTTGTCTGGAAATTCTTCTTCCAAACAGAGCAGAAAAGTCACGAGCAAGCTGAGCAGCCGCTGTCTGCCTATGTCGTCACACACTTAATGAAAATTAGCAATTCTGTACAGGTGTCTTTGCTCTGCGGCAATCTTGGCCGACCTTTCTGGTGACAGATCACCTATTTAGAATTGATTCCACATCTGGGAGATCCCTTTTGGTACCATTTATCTATCTCACCTTAAGTCACCTCTGCTTGAGACTGGGCAGCTTCAAGCCTGCAAACGCCTATCTCAAGAAATCATCTAAATGATTATGATCTCATTAAAATTTCACTGAAAATAGGCTAATGTTTGTTTTAATGCAATATACACAAAACTGCAGCAAAAATTCTTAGATGCTTAAGCTGTCTCAATCTAGTAGTTATGTGTAAAAACTAACGCTAAACAATTTATTTTCCCAAACCCCGAAGGTTGATATTTTACTATTCTTCAAAATACAGGGCTATTCATAATATCCTACAAGGTTTCGGAGAGCTGTAATAAGAGAACCAAAACAAATACAGATCAAAAAGAGAACATATGAAATAATAATAATAATAAAAAATAGTTTTATTTATATATTTTGCAGATGTTCTTTATGTTAAGCCTTGATCACATGGCATACATCAATGCTATAGTCCAGTTCCTCTTCCACCCTCTAGTCAACATGGTACTATCAACATTATTGAGAGCACATATTATCCTTTCATGCAGTTCTGCTACATCATGCGGTAAAAAGGGGGATGAAAACTTGGAACTTATGGAAAAGACAAAGTTTCCGGGTAATACGGATAAAAAGGAAAGAATAACACGGTGCTGTCAATAACATTGATTGTAACATTTTGAGAAGAGTGAGATAGGAACTGGACTATCACACTGATGTATGCTATGTGACCAAGGCTTCACATTTTGAACACCTGTAAAGTATGTAAATAAAACTTAAATTTTTCTGTATTCTCTCATACGTTAATTTTGTAAGCATTCGTCTTTGCTCTTTTACTACGGCGCTCCGAAATCTTGGAGGAAATTGTAAATAATCCTATATATAAAATACAAATTCTGTCAATATTACTGGCAAAAATTTAGAATTAAGTCGAAATCCTGTTTGCCACTTTAATTTTGGATATGAGTTTATTTATAATTGTGACATGCATCTGATACAATCAACACATAATACAATAATGTTGAAAAATGAGAAATTATATTGAAGTATTGATAATTGGCTAATGGTGTTAAACCTTTGCACAAATAACTTAAAATGAAGTATCACATCACTGCTAAGTCAAATAAAAAAATGAGAATATAACTTCTAATTTTTCAGATCTAGCAATTTATAAATGGAGTTTGAATATCTCAAACATATGAAATAAAATACCTCGAAATTTCAATTCCAAGATTTTTACGGTATGATGATAGTAATTTTGTTTCTGCATTAATATAGCATATAGATAGAACAGTGATGAATCCGTAAAATGTAAATCAAATGACTAAGAATTTATAACTTTAAAATTGTTTTTCTCATAATTTGTATTTTAAAATATAATATTTAGACTCAAAAATTTATAAAAAGGATTTATTGTTAATTTTCCGATTCCTTACTTGATATATTTAGAAAAAATACGAAGAAATGTTACTTTTGTTCTAGATTTAACCAAATGAAACATTTCCTGATCCTAATTCAAAAATTTTTAGGGCCTTTTGATTGTGCTTTACTTTTTCAAATACATTTGCTTTCTTAAAATTTATATCACTTCAAGAAAGAAACATGACAATGACCCACTTTAAGTAGGTCAAAAATCTAATGCTGTTTAGATTTAGAAGGTTTTGAATGAAAATCTTAAAATATTCTATCAAGAATCTGGGAAATTGATTGAAAGGGGGAAAAAATGTGTCTATAATTATGCTGATAATGTTGCTCATTTTTGGATGATAAAGCTCTCAGCAAGGTTGGCTATTTATTAATGTCTTGATGTGAAGCAACATATAAGTCTATGGACTTTGTAATTCTGAATCATGGTAAAGAAGTGAGGAAATATATCTGAATGGGTACCCTCTCTAAATTTCCATATCTTGCCAACATAAAGAATTTGAGAGTTTCGACAGATTAAACATACACCGACTTCAATATACAGTTGAGGTTTTATTCCTTCATGACTCGAACCTCATTTTGACATAAACACTATCACGCATGAGCCCAATATAATGAATATTTGAATATTGCCACAGTTTTCAAGGGCAGTACTCTAGTGGTAACAGTCACATTCTTGTTGCCGGCGTGTCATGACTTCTAGCTCTTGTGTCACAGAAGACAAGTGATGTACAGGGGTTGATGCAAGCTCAGTTTGTCATTGCAGGAAGTCCTCCCGTTGGCATGGTGTAATCGTTTGGAGGGACGGTGCCAGCTTAAGTGTCTCTTGACCGAAGTTTGAAGTTACGAGGTCCATTGCTAACAGCTCTGTGGCTGTTGTGGCCAGTGCCACCTGTCTGACGTAGTCAGAACGATACCCACGAAGTTCATCGTGGCAAGGGGCTAGAAGTACGCCTGTCGTTGGCCTTGAGCACCATACAGGTGACAGTACGAATTAGCTCGGCGAAATTCCCCGAAGGAACGATAGATGGCGACACCACCTATCTCCCCCACCACAATTCAGGCATGGAACTGAAGGGGAGGGAAATATTCTCCAGTGCCCTGTACTCGTGATTCAGCCCACAAGACTTTCGGACTCACTGATTTAACGAGCACGTAGTCCGTGTGTACTCGGAGGGTATTTGGTGGCGCCGGGCATCGAGCCCATGCCTTCCGGTCTGGAGTCCGATGCTCTAACCTCTAGGCTACCCACGACCCCACTAATAGCCCTTGTGGTGCTTTACAGTACGGTGTTAAACATTCACTCACTCATGCAATAGCGCTTTCAATGAGAAAATTCTAAATAACCACATTTCAAGTACGGGATTTTTAAAATTATTCTGTCTCAGAAAGTATATATAGCGTACTTGAGAGTATCTGGCGAGAAAGAAACGGTGTTAGTAGAGACTCAGACAAACTTCTTTGTTTTTCAGAATTAAGTCCAAAAAATTTAAGAAAATATTCAACTTCATTAGAACATAAAAAGTATAGTTTAATATGCTGACAACATCTGAGATGAAAAGTGTTTTTTATGCATTGCTAATCAAATTTGACTCCATACGCAACCACCTCACATGCGAGAATATAAGTGTAAAAGGATGAAAGATTGTGCGATAAACACTTAATAACTATTCTATTGGGTTAAGTGAAATGATATATGTTTGTAAGAGCTTTTACACATGCGTGAACCAGTGATATGAATAAAGGTTCCTATTGTAAAAGCAGTTTACTTCGAATATTTGCTACGATTGCCATAAATATTTTCCGAGTACTTTTATAAATTGTTTCTTACTTCTCTTAATTTAGAAAAGTACGTATACTTTTATTTCTGTAATTAAATTTTTATAACTAATACAATAAATTTAATAAATAAAAGAGTTTTTTTTTCCTAATTTTTTGCGAAGAAATGGTTTGCTGTTATTTTATAGCTTTCTATGTAAAAAAAAGGAAGTAAAAATTTTTTTATTGATAAAATTTTTCTGCTTGATTTCACTATGTTTTGGAGGAAAAATAGGGAGCATATTAAAAGAACGAAAAATTATTAGAAAGGTGTGTCATTTGTTATGCCAAATATCTCTCTTATTAAAAATCATTATCTAATTTGTGTAAAAGTAATTAGTTAATTATTTATGTAAAAAGTTTTCCACTTATAACCTTGTTGCTGATTTTTTTATATCATCAGAAAAGTAGAAAACAAGGTACCACAGATCAAGAGTTTACTAGTTTATTCATTTATATGTAATTAAAAATATAAGACGAACACATATTTATATTGTTCGCTTATGCGAAATAAAAAAAATTGCCATAGAATACATTGATAATTATATTCTCAAAAATACTAAGAAGGTTACGTAATTAGAAATAGAAGAAAGTATATTTATATGTACTTCTACGAAACATATTGCAAAAATGATTATTAGAATGGTGTAAATTTTTTGAAAAAATGTCATTTAAATCACAGTATGTAATACTTGTACTAAAAGTCTTTGTATATTATGTATGCAGAGTATGTATAAAATGTTTTATGTTTTAATGAAATTGGTGCTATTTTTTAGTGAAAAGTTTAGTAAAGGACTTATATTTTAAATAATTTTAGTTTAACGGAGATGAATAAAAATTTCTAATTAGACGTAAAATTGTAGGAACGAGAAATTGTTTATTCGTACCTGTGAACTAAAAATTTAAGGGTTGAGATACATCTATCATCCGTTATGAATAAGAATCTAGGAGCTTTTAGTAGATAAATCTCTACATATTACTTAAAAAATTAAAATAATTAGTAGAATAATTAGATATTGTTAAAGATTAACTTAGATTTGAAGGCTTCTGTTTAATATTGTCTATGTATCTAACTATATAAGCATTTATTCCTGGTGATCATAAAAGCTCTTACTAGATATAGGAACATCTATAGAACTTTCCGTTGAACAAAATTAAAGAAATTTTAGATACTGGTTTTTGAAAATATGAGAAGGATATCGGGAGCATTTAAATAAACAGGACTCTCACAACTGCGGTTAAAGTAAAAAAATCACGAAATTTTCGATTGGCAATACAAATTATTTCCCTGCACATATTGGTCAGGGCTTCGGAAAACGACAAAGGGCATTGAAATGATACACGTATAACAAACATTGCTGGAGAAAACATTTGAATGAAGAGAATTTTAAATTATAAATAGCTCTACAACACAGATAAGGCCACATTGATTATTAGTTACTAGCTTCGAACGGCTTCACCGTCTCAAGAGATAACTCATTGCATGAGGAGGATTGTTAACAACACACAATTACGAAAGTAAACATCGCAGGAGAAATAGAAATCTATGTCATTGCACATTTTACGGCGTCTTTCGCTGCCCCACATAGTATGGTGGATATGACACTCGGCTTGTAATCGAGAGTGCTCGGGTTGGAATTCCGAATAAGGCATGGATGTATCTTCGTGAAAAGAAGTCTAACTTTCGCATGAAATGGATTCCCGTCTCGAATAAAAAGCAGCGCACTCCTTCTGTTCTATGCTGGGATCATTGTTTGTAATAAAAGTCTATATTCTTCTGTGTTTGTATTGTATGTTTCTGTTCGTCTATCTCTCGTCTTTCGTATGTATCCCAGTATGAAACAAACTACAACGACATCTTTCAAATCTAAGAAATCTCAAGGATTTTATCAGAACACTTTTTCTGGTTGGCACCTTAGAACCAAAAATCCGTGGTATTGCGATGACCACGAAGCTACAGCGGTACGAATGAAGACTTTATCACTAATGTGCTGTTACCGCATTTATGAAACGACATGAAAGGGAGCATTGTCTTTTTTTCTATACGATTTTATGAGTGACATTACATTGCTTCAATTCCAAAACTACGTAAGTGTTCAACTTTGTTGCTTTCTAGGAGCTTGTGCAATGGATCAAGTCTTCATACATGTGAAAGCAAGATCTTCAAAGAAATTAGGACTCAGAACAAATGTAATTGCGATGCCACACCGCACAAACACTTTAGTTTCGTGTAAAAACCTAGCTGCTGCATCGTGAAGATTTTTGACAGCCTAGTTAAAGTAGTTCTCGAAATTGTCGTTTCATGTTAATGGGAAATGTGATAATTCTTCCATAAAATCCGCTGCAACCGCCAGCAATCTTCATCGTATCTGATGCGTAAAAATTTGAAAAATCGACATACTGCTGCTAGTTTTTAAATTGAAACACCTACACATATGTTCCCTTGGTGTAAAATCACATCACGGTTGCGTGTGCTGAGATGAAAATTAAGAGATCCTGATGGAAAGTGAATTCCTCCTCGGGTTGGTCTTCAAGGTATCTATCCACTAATTGTGTAATAATTTCTATATATTCACTTTCAAATTAGCAAAAAGAAAAATGCATATCGAAGTAAAATATGCAATGGAAAATTTCCACTTCTTATTTTCAATAAGTCCGATGCTCAGAAAATGGATTTTGTTTTGTTTTTACAGAGCAAGAAGAGAATTGTCCCCCTGGTGAGGTATGGAGTGAGTGTGATGCTGGATGTCAACGCAACTGTTCAAACGTAGGTCAACAGATTATTTGCCCCAGAATATGTGTTTCTGGTTGTGTATGTGATGATCC
>BMAV01011524.1:184992-336371 GCA_019973955.1 Trichonephila inaurata madagascariensis | reverse complement strand
TTTATATATATATATATATATATATATATATATATATATATTCAAATCTCAAAAGGGCTCTCACAATTGCAGTTTAAGTAAAAAAATTTCAAAATGTTTGATCGGTCATAATAATTTTTTTAGAGACAGCAACAGTAAAAAAATAACTTATTTATTACATTGAATTTTTATTATTAAGCTGATTCTGACAGCAAAAAGTCAGTTTTACCAGCCATTATTTTACAATTTTAAAAAATTAAAATTTTTGTGAAATAGTTTTGAAATTTTTATAAAAGGCTCAATTTTTAAAGTATTTTAGTAATTTTAAGGGATTTATGTATTTTACATTATTACAAGCAAAAGTTAGTATGTATTACAAAATCCTTTGCCTCAGTGGCGTAACGGAAAATAATTGCCCCCCCCCGGGCGGGCACAGCTTGGGGGCCCCTACCCAGATATATATACATATATATATATATATATATACAAGGAATTGCAAAACTATAACATAACGTACCTTTACACATCACGTAAAAATATTTAAATATTAAACTTATAACTGAATATAAAATCAACCTGTGTCTGAGTAAACAAAGTAAATAACGTTTAACATTAGAGAGTATTTATAGTATTTAAAAAATGAAAAATCTAACAACTAAATATCATGAAAATTATCCATTTATGCGTTTTTTCAAAATCACGGTTCCGAACGTAGTCGGATACCTTAAGAATGAAAAAATGCTTCAAAATGAAACCCAAACAAAAACCAAAGCTAAGAAAACTTCACAAATATCTTATAAACTAATTTGTTATCTGACCTGAAATTTGGCGGAAAACTTCCTAGTGATATAAACCACAAAAAATGCAAAAAATGAAAAAAAAAAAAAAAAAATTGGCATCTTTGCAATTTGTAGGATATTGTTTGGGCTTAACTTCTGGAACCAATTTGGAATCAACGTTGATTGTTATATACTGTGTCCTTGGTGTGTAACTTAGGTTGATTGTGCAGAGATAGAAAGTAAGAAACCCGGATGGAAAGGGCATCCCTTATCGGTTTTGTCCCCAAGGTATCTATCCACTAATTGTGTATTAATTTCTATATATTCACTTTCAAATTAGCAAAAAGAAAAATGCATATCGAAGTAAAATATGCAATGGAAAATTTCCACTTCTTATTTTCAATAAGTCCGATGCTCAGAAAATGGATTTTGTTTTGTTTTTACAGAGGAAGAAGAGAATTGTCCCCCTGGTGAGGTATGGAGTGAGTGTGATGCTGAATGTCAACGCAACTGTTCAAACGTAGGTCAAGAGATTATTTGCCCCAGAATATGTGTTTCTGGTTGTGTATGTGATGATCCCGGAACTGTAAGAGGACCCGACGGAAATTGTATTGCTCCTCCATTATGTCCTGCCTCTCCTAAAGGTCAGACATTTTTCTGCTTTTCTTAATTATATCTGTACAATAAATAATCTCTTTTTATTTATACATTTTCATTTTAATTTAACTATTAAAATGTGAATTTAATATATTGTATAAAAAAAGCAAGAAATATCTAACAATAGGGAAATATTTTTTTTTTCTCTCGAGAGTCATTATTGAATTTACATATTCTGAGTTATATTAATAAATAATATTTACATTAAAAAGTATTTTTCTGAAGGTATTTTACATTTTCGAAATCTCTATTAAATGGTTCTGAATTAAAAAAATATTTCGTCCTTTTATGAAATTGTAAAACGTTGTTTTATTTTGAATGAATTTCGAGTTTTTCTCTATCTGTTTCGCATGGCTACCATATAAGTAATATGTCCTTACAATAAATAATGAGCCTAAATGTTAAAAAAAACTTTTTTTCTTTTAATATAGAAAAGCGAGAAATTATCATGAATATCAGTCTTGAAAGGCTAAAAAGTGACGTTAAAAAACATATCAAGAATTTGTGCTGAAATTCTTGCACCAAGGTGTATAATTTATCAGATAAAAAATGGAAGTAAATTAAAAAAAAAGGTGCAAATTCAAGTTAGATTTATATGTTTAATTGTTCTACTTTTAATTTAGTCAGTTCCAAGTTCTAATTTAATCTATGTTTTATTGAATATTAAATTTTATTTAAGTGTTTTTTGAAGTATACAAAAGTAATACTGCGTACTACAATGAGAACTTATCTATATCATGCTTAACATTAGTGTATTCATTATTATTAGATAACTTCAGATAAGTATTCTATTTTGAATAATCACAAATTTGTATATCTGTGGATATTAAATATGCGGAGGTCTTTACTTATGTTTGTGGATATATAGATTTTGTTTGTTTGATATATTATTTTACCATTCTGGTTATTGTATTTGAATGTTGGACCCATAACGGGACTGTGAGCATCTTTAAAACAAAATACATCACAATTAAGTGGTTTGATTGAATCCTGTATCATTAATATATAGAAGGATACATCTTTTCAACTTTTTTCATATGCTATCCCGACGATTCGACTGTATTGCCAATCCATTTTGTCTACGATGTGTTCTCATTAAGCAGGCTCCATAAGATGGCAACAATAGTGTGTTTTGTTTTAAAATGATTAGTATTCTTCGTTTTAGAGAGACCTTCTCAAAATGTTACAAATGGCTATGTCTTTTACTAATTCAAACGCTGGTGATTGTTTATTTTGAATTGCATTAAACAATTTAGGGGGAACCCAAAGAAAGTCAGAAAGTGTGTGGAGGAAAGGGTACATTAATTAATAAATGCAAATATAAAATTATTTTTTAAATACACAACCAGCCAACACGTGGGCGTTTGCATAATTACAGAATTATTTAACAATTGCTATTGCTTAAAGCATTAGTTCCCTCTTTTATTGAATATCCTTTCGCGGTATTGCCTACGTATGCTAGTTGATCTCAACTCATTATGGAGATCCCTGGGAGGATCCTAACGCAGTGAGGATGGAGAAGCATTTAAATCAAACTCGAAATGATTGCAAGAAAAAAAAATAACAATATATCTGTATTAAATCTGACACTGACTACGTGGTAGGAGGATAAGACAAGCTAAAGGATAAAAATCAGACTTCAAAGCAAAAAATACGATAATAATTAATAATAATAAGCACAAATCAATGTGGCAACATCTACCGTAATCCTCAAGAACAGGTATGTCCAACCCACTACCCATTTGAAGACTTTTTGTGGTCCAATTGAAGTTTCTAACTGTCTATATTATTTTAGACTTTTGGACTCTAGACGGTTGAATTGAAAAAATCATGTTTTGACCCACCCCTACCTCTTCCCGTGGAATTTTTTCCGAAATGATTTTTTCCCTTTATTTGAATTCCAAGCAATAACAGAATAAACATTTGGCCATCGGGTAGAATTTTTTTTTGTCGAGCAGTGTAATAATTACACTGTTGGCTACATTGCTATTTCTCACTGGCTTTGGAGAAAACGTTAGATATTAATTTTACTGATCTACTTGCTATTTGTATTAGAGGCGTCGATGACAAATGAATATTACTGAAGAACTACTCGAACTTGTGAGTTTGAGTGGTACTACCACCGGAAAAGATATTAAGGATGCTGCCATAAATTGCGCGCAAAGTCGTCAGATAGATTTGAAAAATCTCCTGGACATTGCAGCAGATGGAGCCCCTTCAATGGATGGAAAAAAAATGTTGGTGCTGTTACATTAATTTTCAATCACATAAAAGCTTTAGAAAACAGTTCAAACGATTTTGGAATGTTCATTTGTCATTCTTTTTTGCACCTCGAGAATCTATGTGTACAAGTGTGAAATATGTCTCATGAGATGAAAGTTGTTGTCAAGGTAATTAACTTAATTAAAAACAATCCATTGAAGCATCGTAAATTTTAAGAATATCGTAAGGAACTGGGTGAGTGAGTGAATATCAACGTCGCTCTGCTTAAATACACGAGGGCTTTTAGCGACGGACCTAGTAATTTTGAATCATGATCAAGTGACGAGGACAATGCCTGAGCTGGTACCCTTTCTCCTTAATACTACACCACACCAACGAGAGGACGTTTGAGCTATTTACAGATTTAACATGCATCACTCGTCTACACGGCGGGTTTTCAGTGGTATTGGGCTCGTACTTATGACACTTCTGCCACGAGTCCGCTAACTTGACCCCTACGCTACCTCGGCCCTTAGGGCAGTGCTTCTCAAACTTTCAATATTTGCGACCCAATATTCAATCAGAATTTACATCGTGCCCCCTTTCCATGCATTTACAATGTTTTGAATTCAATAATACTATACTTTGACGCTAAAGCTACAATACGATTTTAACTTCTTAAGTATCACTGGGTAATACAGATGTCTCACTCAGCCGAAACGTTAATTGTCCTGGACGTATACATGCGTTGTTCCTAAGTACGATCTTTTCTGTACATTGCTATCAATAAAACTATTCCGAAGGCTATTAAACTTGTTCTTAACTTATTATTATTAAATTAATCATAAAATACATCATGCAGTACTAATGCATTTATAAGTATATCATATCTGTGTAAATGTGTATTTAATTTTTTATTATGTTAAAATGTTTTTTTTTCTTTACTTTCAGTGAATTAATAATTTTTAAAAATAATCTTTTGTTTTCGATTTTTCAATATATTTGCGCCCCCTACGGGAGTGCGCCCCACAGTTTGAGAAACGCTGCCTGAGGGAACTGGAATTTGAATAATGTGATCTCATTTATTACACCAAAATTTGGTAGTTAAGTAGCGGAAACTGTTTATTGCGATTTTGAAAATTAAGGGAAGACATTAAAACTTTCATGAACAATAATGGTCATGATATAAGTGAACTTTAGAATGATCAATGGTTTCTAGATTTATGTTTTCTAACAGACATAACAATGAAACTGAATGAGCTAAATCAGAAGTTACAAAGGAGAAAGCAAGTTGATTACTGATTGTTAGCAAGATATAACAGCATTTGTAGCAGAATTTCAGCTTAATGAAAATCAATTACGGTCAAACAATTTGATTCATTTCCCATTGATAAATGACTATAAAAGTGACCATAAAAACTTCTTCAAATATTCTACTGAAATCGGAAAATTATTTGAAGAATTCAACTTCAGATTCTCCTACATACAAAAGTTTGAGGAAATATTTTCAATATTTTTAGCTCCATTTAGTGTAGAGGAAGAATCAGCGTCTCCAAATTTACAAATTGGGCTAATAGAATTACAATCGAGCATCGAGCTAAAAAGCCTGGGGAATAACATTAAATATTATCAAAAATATATTCTAGAAAATAAATTTCTAAATCTAAAAACATTGACTATGCACATTATATCAGCATTAGGAACTACTTTTCACTGCGAGTCATTTTTTTTTTCCAAATTAAACCTGGTAAAAAATTATCGCCGCAGGTTGCTCGGTGAAAACATGACCAATCAACTACGATGCGCGTCGACTAAGTTATCCGTTGATATTTAAAAAAAAATCTCAAGTAAAATACAAAAACAAGAGCATATTAATTGTAAGGTAATAAAATATTTTGAATGTTGTACGATTGTAAAATATTTTGAATAATTTGTTGTTTTATTTTGATATGTGCGGGCCACCTCAGTTTAATAAATTTTTATTTGGCCCACCAACTGATTTCGGTTGGGCACCTCTGCTCTAGAATCTTCTCTATTTCTCTTACATCATTTATATAGATGATCATATATTATTTAGAATGAACGTGTTCACATTTAAATAGTATTCGCATAGAGCAAGGATACATATTTATAAATTTCCTAGTCCTATTCTATTTCTCTGTATCTCTCTCCACATGTAAACGTTAATGCTTACTGCTATAGAAGGCCCACGCAAATCCTGCAGGGGAGGATTGATGGATCTGTTTTGCTCACTGCAGATATAATTGCACCAACGTGGATCAAGTTATATATTGCCCCCCCGTCTGTCACAGGTTATCAGCTCAAAGCTGTAGAATAAGAGACCCGGCTGGAAAGTGCATTCTTCCTCAGTTTTGTCCCCAAGGTATATCTTCACTGATCCTGTATTAATATCTGTATATTCACGATCAAATTCACTGAGTAATGTTTATCGAAGTTAAATATGTGTAATGAAAAACTCCTAATCCACATTTTGAATGAGTTAGATGCCCAGAAAATGGATTTTCATTTTGTTTTTCTGAGTAAGAAAAAAAGTGCCCCACCCCCCTCGAGTGAGGAATGGAACGAGTGTAAAACTGGTTATCAACAAAATTGTTTAAACGTAGGTCAAGAGATTATTTGCCCCAGAATGTTTGTTTCCTGCTGTGTATGTAATGCTTCTGGAACTGTAAGAGGCCCTGAAAGAAAATGTATTCCTCCCCCAATATGCCCTGCATTTCCCGAAGGTCATACATTTTTCTACATCTCTTACTTACATCTGTACAATAAATAATCTTCTGTCTTTTATATAGTTTCCTTTTAACTAAAATATACAAATGTGAATGTAATGTACTACATTAAGAATGTAAGTGGTACATATATCAGGGGAAAATTTCTCTACAAGTAGTCATTTTTGAATTTACACATTAACTTATGCTTATAAATAATATTTACATCACAAAATTTTTTTCAGAAGGTCAGTTACAATTTCTAAAACACTCTATTAAAATTTTTTCCATCCGAAAAATTTCTAATACGTTTCTGAAATTATGAAGCATTTTTTTCATTTTGAATGAATTTCAGAGTTTTTATCTCTCTCTCTCTCGAAAGCCAATCATTTAAGTGTTACTTAAAGTGAATAATGAGCCTAGATTAAGTAAAAAAAAAAAACCTATTTCTTTGCATAAAGAAAATCGAAAAATGGTAATTAATGTTAATTTTGATGGGTTAGAAAACAACTTTATCGAGAATTTGTACTGAAAATCACGATACCAAGATGTATAACTTATCAGAAAAAAACTGGAAGGGACTTTAATAATAAAAAATTAGTATAAGTTGAAATTTAATTATTCTTTTAAAATCTTATTTAGTGCTTACAAAATCATATAAATGTAATATTGCGTACTGAAAAGTAAATTACTGTATGTCATTCTTATCGTTAATATATTCATTATTATATCTGGTTTTGCTATTCTGTTTTGAAAAATTTCAAATCTACAATTTTGTAGACATTAACTAATCTGGACTCTTGCCGGTATTCACTTATATTTGTAAATATATTGACTTTTTTTTATTTGATACATTTTTCTTTTATCATATCTTCGACTTAGGGGATTATTAATTTCTGTATCATTAACGTATGTTTGATATCTAAAATTGGTTTGCGTTTTTCTGAGTGAGCTCCAGGGACCATTTGAAGAGGTTTCCATGATTCTCGATCTTTTCTCATTTTTTAATTACATCCCCGAAGAGGTGAAGATAGTTCACATTACTTTACTATATATCTCAAATTCGTAGCAGAGCCTCCCATAACTCTCCTCTTTATTTTGAACTTTCAACGATTGTCACATGCTATCACGATCATTGGACTGTATTGCCTATCCTTTCTCTCTTCGACACATTAGTCTATCTTCATAAGTTAAAAGCAATAATAATTTTTATTTTACAATATTTAGTAATCAGCAATTTGGAGAAAACTTCTCAAAATCTCACAGATGGCTATACCATTTAGTAAATCAAACACTTGTGATTATTTATTTTGAATGTTGGATTTCGGATTGCATTGAATATAAAGAAACGCAATGAAAAATAAATCGTGCGAAGGAAAAAATACATTAATTAATAAGCACAACTATAAGAAAAAATATAAATATACAACCATCCAACACCTGGATGCTTGCATCATTATAGGATTATATTATTTCTGCTTTGTTTTAAGCATTGTTTCCTCTTTTGCTCAATATCCTTTCGCGGTATCGCTTACTTATATATGTTTGTTGATCTCAATTCATTATAGGGAGAAAACCTTAAGTCGAAATGATTACAAGTAACATACAAACATATTATCTTTATTAAATCGTACACTGACCACGCGGTATGCAAATAAGATACGATAAAGGGTACTTATTTGAAGGAGATGCAACTTCTAGACCTTGACAATGCATAAACCTCCGAAAACTTGAATGCCAAAAAATACGACAATGTGACTTTGTCACGAATTAATGTGGCACCATCGTCCATAATCATGTACAGTCTCTCCTCTATTTATCTTATATAATCCATATATAGCTGATTATATATTATTCGGATCCGGTGTTTATTTAACAGGCATAGCTCTATCATAAATCGCCAATTTGGCTGGAGAGAAGAAAAACCAAGCTAGATACTATGACTTTGTGGAAAGAGTAGAACGGTACGATTCGTCGAAGAAAAGTCGATTAAATAAATATATATATATATTGAACTCCAGTTATTAATAACATGTATTCCGGCTAGCAACAAAATTTATTTTTGCTTTTATTTAGTTGTAAGCGGAGATGGATCGAACGTCAAGTTCACTGTCTACACAGCTGTTCTAAATTTGATCAAGAAATTACTTACACCCGAAAACCACAATCTGGTTGCATATGTTATGAACTGTAGTGGTATCGTCTACTTAAGCCACTAACAGCCTCCAGGCAGAAGTGATCACTTTTGTCTAGTGGTATGCTACGTGCTTATGGAACCAAAGGTCGCGGGTTCTGTCCTATCGGACATGGACTACTTCAGAACCAGGATGGGAAATGTATTTCACCTGCATTTTATGTTATAAAAGTTACTAACTTCTGGTTGTAGGCTTTAATTTGTATATTCTTCCCGATATTCACAGAAAAGGGAAAATCAAAACTAAGCGTGCAATGAAAAATTTCTTTTGGGCGTTTCAGTCAATGTCTTAAAAAACATATGTTTATGTTTAGTTTCCGCTGCGCGAGAAGAGAATTGTCCACCGGGTGAGGAATGGAGTGAGTGTGATGCTGGATGTCAACACAACTGTTCAAACGTAGGTCAAGAGATTATTTGCCCTAGAATATGTGTCCCTGGTTGTGTATGTGATGATCCTGGAACTGTAAGAGGTCCTGAAGGAAATTGTATTGCTCCTCCATTATGCCCTGCATCTCCTAGAGGTCAGATATTTTTCTGCATTTCTCATTTACATCTGTATAATAAATAATAGCTTGTAATTTATACATTTTCATTTTGACTTACTATACAAAATATGAATTTAATATATTGTATAATGAATTGCAAACAATATCTAGCATCAGAGAAAGATTTTTCTCTGGAGAGTCATTATTGAATTTATATGAAATAAGTTATATTAATAAATGATATTTACATCGCAAAGTTTGTTTGAGTATGAATTAAAGCTTAAAAAATATAAGTGACCTGCTATTTTGTTTTTATCATATTATGACCACCCGTTTTAAAGCGTGAATAACACCTTCCTATGTAAATGTATGACATATTACACAGATTAAAACTAAAAGTATTATCATATAATAACAATTCTTAAAAATTAAATAGAATTTCAAAGCTGAAAAAAATTTATCATCGACGGTGTTTCCCAATGGACTTTCAGTATACTATGGACCCACTTTAAACTGCCTTTAAGATCCTTGGTTAATCCAGGTGTATTGGAACAATAAATTGAGATCCCTAAGTCCCTAATAGCTTTCTAACAGAAATTTTATTGCATTTAGATCTTTGAAAATGACTCTTCATTTGTCAAAAGAATAGAAATTCCTAGATTATAATAAAGGAAAAAAAATGTGAATATTATTGATGATTGAAAAGAGGGATAGAAAAATAAACTCTAAGGTATCCTAGAAGTGTGTTATCCAAAGTTAGCAAATATTGTAAATGTCAAGATATATGGCACAGATAACTGGAGTAATTTGTTAAAGAACATAATCCATTCTCAACTTAATAAGTGAAGAACTTTTAGAAGAATGCGTTGGGTTGTTTAGAGGTAATGCCATTCTAAAGTTACTCGGAGACTTTGAGGGCCTGATAAAAGAAAAGTAATTGTTGTCTGTTATTTGTAAGTTAAGGATGCCTCATCTAATTTGAGTTCATTTAAATAAGTTCGAATCTTTGATTTAGATGCTTTTTTATAGTGGTGTTCTGCAGTGGCGTGTGCTAAATACTAACTTCCTAGATGAATTAAATTGTTTATGGTATAAAAAAGTTTATCCAGTTATCAATCAAATTTATTTAGTTATAAATTTAAAAATTAAAACAGAAAACTTCATATATATATATACATAAATTTTCAAAATTCTCTACTAAAGAGAGATGAATAATCAATATTATCAAAACCCCGAAAAAAATCGAAATTGCAAGATAACCAGACATAAGATTTTAGAAATGATATATTAGAAAATAAAAATAATAGAATTTAAAATTAAAAAAAATATGGATGCTGCAGTATTATAAACATTGCTGACTTAGGACAGCTCTTATATATAAAATGGGGTTTGAACATGTTTATGGCCATCCACCCTTCCCTCTTTCTGTTAATAATACTGAGCAAAACCTATGTAAAATAATGGATATAATATATAAATACATTATAAGAAAAAGATAACTCACCTAGAAATTCCATTAAAAAATGCAGATCCCGTGCTAAATATGAGTACATTAGACAAGTTATTGCTAGATTCTGGACCCAAATGCAAATTCAAAGCATGAGAATGGCTGAAGCAAAGTATGAAAAGAATAGAAATAAAAAGTGTGTATACATACTATCATTACTTTAGGGACATTATGGTTATAAAGTATTTAAAAAATTACTACGGTCAAAATAAAACTAAGAGAATAAGTAATTTTATCTAATATTAAAAAATGAGGTAACTATATCTATCCAGGAAAAATGATAAATGTATAATAGTGAAGTACTAATATTCTAAAGAATATTAATCCTTACTATTTAGAATTATATATATATATATATATAGTATATATATATAACATCATCAAGGCAGACAAATAATTGATTCCTGCGTAGCTTGGGAAGCAAATGGCTGTAGGTCCGATTATCGTTTTTTTTCCCGCCATGTTCACTCATTGTTTCGCGTCAGTTCACGGAATTTACATATTTTGGTTGAATCGCCACATTTCTTATACGAAACAAAAAATGTATTGCTCTTTCTGACTTATTTTTCAATTGCTAACTTACTCCAAAGGCTTACGTATCTTTTCGGTATTTAATATTCATAGAAATATTTGCACTTCTTTTTCCATATACACATAAGAAGATAATGAATAAGATTTATATTAAAAGTAACAGAAAAAAAGTGTAAGAAAATTTAAATTTCTGCACGCAAGCATCTTACCTTCTTCTTTCATACATACTATAATTTAAAAGCTAAAAGATTTTATGAGAATTGATGAAAATCATCAGATGAAAGGATGAAAAAAATACTTGAAATTAAACCAATGAAAACTCTTGCTGAAAGCTAAAAAAAGGAATTTTTAAATTTTAATATTTTATATATTATGTAAAATCTTATTTATGTATTAAAAATAACTTTCATATCCTGTTATATTGAAAGTAAATTTTATATTGTTGTTTTATTTTCGTTTTTCTAAAAATTTCAGATACAAAAATTTGTCCAGATGCTCTGTCATGTCTGAGATATTGCCGTGATATTGGTAATAGATATGGATATTGTGATGAAGACAAGTCAAACATCTGTAAATGCATTAAATAGAATCTTATGTGGTACGATTTTGAATTGATTATTTAAAGGAAAGAACATTTGTAATAAAGAAGAAAAATAAGAATCAACAAAATGTGTAAGGAATGGTTGATGTTTACATTTTACATTTGGCTTAAGGAAAACTTTTAATTCAGATTTGCTGTTTAAATTATTGAACCATATTATCAAACGTTTTATGTATGATTAATTTGTCGTAATACTCGATAAATAAAGATTACAATTCAGAGAAATTTTTTTCAACTGTTCCTATTTTTTCTGTTTTTTAACTTATTAACTTACTATACACGAACTGATAAACATGTCAAATGTAATTACAGTAACACAATTTATGATAATATAAAAATAAAGTACGAATATTGAACCACACAGTCTTAGGAATTTTCATAAATGTTTCGAATACCTATTATGTAATTGATAGGCTCATGAAATAGTTATTTTGTTATTGACAAAACTCTTCAGAATTAAAGAAAAGTTTTTAAAACATAATTAAATATTTCTGAAAAATGCAAATAATCGGAGCTTCTTTGAAATATTTCTCACATTGTAAGGTATTCGCCGGTGGGTGATGCCTTACTTCTAAGTTATATACGTGATCTAGGGGAGTGGGAGTGAATAAAGAACCAGGTGTTGCCATAATCTTAATATCTCTTTATTAAGATCTTAACTTACACTAACAATGATAATATTTATATTTTAGTTTAGCGGATCTGAGGTGAGAAAACACACAATACGTATTACTAAATAAACGCGACTTTAATCACTATATTCCCGCCTATTCCTAATCTCAACTTATAGTTCCGAATAGATAACAGAATCATCCTACCTTAATCTCTTGGTTAATAACAATTCTCTCGGTTCCTAAATATCTTTTCTTGATCTCGCGTGGAATAGTATCCACCTTGGCTTGATCGTTCTGTCACGGATAGCTTCACACTCGAATAACGGCTAACTTCTCTTCTTTCAGTTTAGGCGCTTAAACTCAGACTAGCATAATCACTTCCCAATAGGTCATTAAGTTAAATTTCTGCTATTTAAATGTTCCTAATTTGCATACTCACGCTTCGCTTCTGGATTTGGTTGGAAAGAATTTGCCTTTTTCGACCTCAAAGAACCCAAGAGGAGTTTTTAGTTGAAAACGCGATGAGTCCGTCACAACATGAACTATAGCGTTTCCTCCTCATCGGGTCAGTTGAGGTGGAAGTCACACTCATTGACCAGATATTCAGGTGGGATCTGAGTGCAGTTACGTTTAAGGAGCCATTAATTCGGATTCAAAAGTAAAAGAAAAATTTAGAACAAATATTTTCTTATTAATTTAATGTTGCCCAGCCAGTAGGGTGGCTCTGACCCTCAGCTTGTAACCGAGTGGGCTCGAGTTCGAATGTCGAGTAAGACATGGCTGTATCTTCTTCAGGAAAGAAGTTGATCTTTCACCTGTAATGGATTCCCTTCTCGAGAGGAAAGCAGCGCACCTCTTCTTGTTATATGTTAGGATCATCATTTGTAATAAATGTGTATATTCTTCTGTTGTATTGTATGCTTTCTGTTCTTTTTCACTAAATATCATATGTTCCCAGGATAAAAAACAAATGACAGCAACATTAATTTAATGTTAAACCTGACTATGCGATATGTGGATAAGCCAATAATTAAGAGATAACGAGTACTTATAAGAAAAAAAATGTGACCTCAGAGTCTCACGTACGAGAAATCTTATAAATAAACGACAATAATTACGGACGATAATTCAGGAACAAATACAGTTGAACCTGTTTTGGTGCGGTCCTTTTTTATGCAATTTTATTTATGTGCGATCGCATAAAAAAAATTTCTGCAGTATTTCGACGAATTGGCTTGTTACATGTAAGAATTCCTGAAATTTTCAAACATTTTTTTTTGTGCGGTATTTTTGTGCGGTTTTTATCAACCGCACAAAAACAGGTTCAACCGTAATTAAAATTCAGGCAGAATTAGCACAGTAATGTTGTTTGTATCATATTTGTCTTATATCTCCCTGATTATTTGTATTATACAAGGTAAGATAAAAAAGTTTCGGGAATAGGTCAATTACATTTATTAAAAACTAGAACATTAATTTATTCTTATTGACCTTCAAAGTATTTGCTCTCCCGCATCCATACACTTGCTCCAGCGTTCAAAGCACTTCTGCAAAATAATTTTTTGAGAGGTCTTTCAGTTGCTTCGTCGCATTTTGAATTATCTCCTCTGAATCTACAAAACGATGTCCTATCAACTTCCTTTACAACCATGGAAACAGGGGCAAAATTCTTTTGGTGCTGGAATCGTTTCCGTATCCATTCTTCATTATGCAATCTCAAGTGATTTATCGTAGTAAAACACGGAATTTGATGCTTGAACGCTGCTCCAAAAGTTTGACAAATGAAAAACTGGCTTTTTCAGAAAAGATCTGCAGCTAATGCCAACGGTACAGGAAATAAATTCCAGATGCCTGTGTGTTTTCTTTATTAGTGCTTCCAACCCACGATATAGATATTTCCCCTCCTACAAAAACTTTCGTGCATGTTGGGGACCATTATGGGGAACTTTTTGACTCTAAGTAGTATTTAGTTGTAACGTTCATTTACGGTGTTGAGTTGTTCTATCTCAAAATGCCAGTTTGGTCGGATGGAATAAAGCTGAGGTACAGAGGAAACACTTTGCTGATAGCTCATTGCTACAAAACTGTGTAGAATGTTTCACTTTTCAGAATTTCAGAAGCAAAGAATTTATAATTGATTTACGTAGTTTATGTCATTTAATGGATATACACTCAAATAAAGCAAAAGACATCACTAGAAATTTGAAAATTGGAAATTATAGATAAAATAGCGCAATACAGTCACTAATAAACTTATGTTTATTACAAATAATCAATAACAAATTAGTATTAAACCCAACCACTTGTAATTTTACTTATATAAGTTTTTCATTAATTTTGTATTACTAGCTAATACTGCTTCATTTGCTTTGACAAAATGTTACCTGGTAACTTCAGAAACCCCTACAGCATCATGTCAAAGTAAGCACACTGTATAGAAAATTTGTTAGATCATGTTAAATGCTATTCGTTTTATTAATCAAATGATAATCTTTCTAATTTACACACATCACGCGCGCGCGAAAAAAAAATACTTATTTCTCTTTTTAAAACCTTCTGCCATTGTTATTTGACTGCCTACCTATTGTTTGTGTAAATCGGTTAGAAGTGCATAATATACTATATTATAGATACTAAGATAATTCTGTGAAATAACTAATTATTGTTTAAATAAACTAATAGTATACATATTGTAGACCTAAATTAAAATTTAGGAGCATTACATACATGTGCAGAATACAGCATTAGAAATAATGCTCCATTTTTTTAAAACTAATGTTAAAATGCTCTGGAAATTTCCCAGGAATATTGTTTCCAAAGCAATCTCTTTTTACACATGCTACAAATACATACATAGATTAATGTTTCTTTCATAAATATTTTTCTCTATATAATTTTTTTAGTCATTAATTTTGTAGTAACTGTCGACAGTAATTTGACTATTTTCATGACTTTTTCAAGAGCATTTCGATTTTGATCTAGTATTGGCTATTCCCAGAAATAAGTTTCTATTAAAAACATTAAATTATAATACACCTAAAAGAGCTAAATGTATGAAACTTTTCTGACTGGAAAAAATTATAAGAGATTTTCTTAAAATCAAAAGCAATAAGTAGTATTTGTACAGTCAGCTTTTTAGTCACCTAATACATTGATATATCTTTCAATGTATGTTTGTCTAGATTTCATTTATTTTCCTTAAAAGAAGTTTTTTGAATTTAAAATAACTTTCAAAACACAAGTTATCTTTAAAACCCACAATTTTTTTTTAATTTTCTTGTTCATATTGTAATAAACAAAATCAAGCTCGTAATTTTTATTACTTCTATGTTTTACATTTAAATGTCTTACAATCGGACAACATAACAGTTTTTTTAAAACACAATTTTAGTGGCAATTTGAGTTATTTGTTGTCTTTATGTATTGTGAAGTTGAAAAAAATCTATTATCTGTGACATTTTGAGTTAAGTTTCAGGAATATTAAAAGTTTCTGAAAACATTATATTCCACTAAAATCACATGGAAAAATTAAAGTGTATTTTAAAAGTATTCGAAAATACTAATAATTCAAAAAATATTCGGAAAAGAATTTTTACTAAATTCTATCTGATTTTACACACATATTTTAATATCATTTGAACTGAATGATACGGAATATAACGGAAATTGAATTCAGAAATTCGAGCTATTCTTATTCTGTTTATAATTTTATTCCTTCATATTTAAGGCATTTTCAAGCTATTATTTACAAGATAAAAATGCATATGGATGCACAATGGGCTATAAATTCCTGTTACGTCATAAACATATGATGAATGCAATCACGAGTTTCTTGCCAAGCAGTCCATACACTTCATTGATGCCACCAATTTTTTTTACAGATACTTTCTTCTATAAAATACTATTTGTTGACAATATCAAAGCAAGTACAGGGTGTGATACAAAAAAACTAGAATAAGTGTATAGCTTGAAACAAGAGTGGAGCTGGCAACTACTGTTTTAGTGACGTCATCCCACCTACCTCCTCTATCCATTGATGGGAGGCTAGAAATTGTCCTTGGCTTTAGAAATGATCCCTTGTTTTCTAGAAATTTTTATACGAGTCCCCCTTGACCGGATGTGGTGAAATTCCTTCGGTGGGGAGTGTCAACGGATTCCCGCGCTTCTCTGAGTTCAGTGAACGCATAAATTTCATGACTTGTAGATTTGCGCTGTGGGCATTGTCCAATCAGACGAGAAATTCAAAGGACAGTAAATAGCCCGGCTCCAAGATTTTGGCGTGATGGGGTTCATAATACAATGGAACACACCCGAATTTTCAGTAGAGGCTCTCTCCCAAAATTCCAGCAGCAACTACGTATCTAGCAGCAGGAGCTCGCGACCCAACCGGGACTGCCCTGGGCAACCATGCACTCCTCCCTTCAAAGCAAGTTTTCTTTCATTATTTTCTTGTAAACCTAATATTTTCTAATGTGTCAATAAATTTAACTGTATCTTAAGCCAACTGAGTAATTAATTCGAGAAATTTTTTTTTTTATTTAACATTGGCCATGATGCGATTTACGAATATCGTACCTGGGTTACTTAAACTAATAACTTACTATGGCCTCGCCTCACCACGTGGCCAGTTTCGCCTCAATGGATCACGCCAGTTGGGAGTACTGCGTCATTGAGTGTACAAGTGTCAATGCATTCTGCCTGAAAAATGGAGAATCAACATTGTTTCTTGAAAAATTTAAGAAATCACCCAAGAAGACATTTCAGATATTAACCGGGTTTATGGAGATGAAACTTTGTCTCTTGCACTTGTGTTTGAATGGAATGAGCGGTTTTCAGGAGGAAGGGTCAGTATGGAAGATGATGAACCTGCTAGGGGTATTCAAGGTCAGCGAATGCAGACCAAAACATTGCCAAAATTCGTGGAATGAGTGAGTTTTCACTCACATCAGTGGTCAGACTGTTAATCAACCTTATTAGATTGGAGTACTAATAAGATTTCATGGAAAAAATTGAGGAAAAGGCCAGAATAGGGGAGTGATGAATGGCTGCTGCATCAAGACAATGCACCCGCTCATACGATCCTATCTGTTGAATAGTTTCTGATCAGAAAAAACATTACAGTGATAGGGCATCCTCTTTTTCAACTGATTTGGCCCCATGTAACTTTTTTTTATTTCCTACAGCTAAATCCCGCCTAAAAGAAACCCATTTTACCGCAGTTGAAGAGGTTTATGTAAAAACAGAGAATATAGGGCCCTCCAAAAACCTAGTTCCAGAATTGTTACCAGAAATGTGTGGCAGCAACGAATGCAGAAGAATATCAATATACTGAAGGAACCTACTTTCAGTGTGATACTATCACGGATAACAGATTCTGTACCTACAAAGATTTATTGGACCAGTCTCGTTTATTTTTTGTCACACTCGCACATAAAAAATGCACTTAATTTAAAAGTGCCCTTGTAATATAAGATAATTTTTAAGCAATTTTTGAGGAATCTTTATACTTGGAGATCTTAATAAAATTTTGATATTTAAAATTATATCTGGAATTTACAAGCACACAACAAATAAAAGCCTAATTTCAACATCGAATTCATTGAAAAACATCGGATTATATTTATCACGTGATTGTCAGGAGCTTAGCCCATTAGAAAAACACTAAGGTGCCTATTCTTTTGAAACATTCATGTGTCTAAGGGAAATAAACTAAGATAAATGATATTTTTTGTAAATGAAATTACTCAATAAGTGTTTTGCTGAGATGGATTGTCCTTTTATTATCAGTAATAGACTTGGTATCAGCAAAAAAAAATAAATAAAAGAAGTGACGTGAGACTTCTTTTTACTGTGGATCAAGTTTCAAAAATAGTGTTAAAATAAGAAAATTGTCTTTCTCAATATTTTTTATACAGTTATCAGATTCAAATAGATATAAAAACAAGTTAAACCACTGGTTATAATACCAAAATGATAACAAAATGGCAGCGGCCAATACCCTTTTGCATATATTATATTCATTAGCAGCATTATCATCTAATCAAAAGCCATCTATAGATGTTACAGAAGGTAAGGATGATTGCTCTAATAAGTTATTATTTTTTTTAAATATACTCATTACATTTATATAAAAATGATACATATTTTATATATATATATATATATATATATTCATAGATTCTCTTTGCCAAATATATAATTTATTTAATTATGTTTAAAGCCTCAAATTCTTAAAAATTTGCACTGACTACAAAATTTACAATTTTTAGAAAAGCTAACTATTTTTATTTTAATTTCTCTATTTCATCATGCAAGCTAGTGGAGTACATAACATAAGTTCTAATTTGTAATTATTTTACTCTTTAGTAAATTATTGGAGTAATACATGGCACAAAAGAAGATGGAAATGTTATTGTGATAATTGAAATTCTTTTTTTTCACTGCATTAATTCATCAAGGCACTTTATACTAAAATCAATTTACGTTAATTGTTTTTATATAATCGCCAAATTTTCAACTTTGACAACTTTTGTACAACTTTCTCTCTCTTTTTTTCTTCTATCCTTAAATTATAATGCCTTAAAAATTATTCATATATTTGGCACCGAAGGTATAATTATTGAAAATAATTGCGATATATATACTTCCTATAAATTTCTTGGGAATTAAATTTTCTTCTTTTTCATAAAAGCATTTTTGTCATGCTCAAAATATAATGAAATTACGCACATTATATAGCTATAAATATATACTTTTTGGATGAAAATAAAAATGGGAGAATTTTTATACACAAGTTTGGAATTAGAATTTAGTTTCTCATGCTACATACAGAATGCAAAAAAAAAATATTTTTTAAACACCATCAAATTCACTAAAACGTCATATAAACTATGATACTTCTTTTAAAAATTTTAAAAATCCTTTATAAAAAGATGGCAAGAAGTATTACAGCTGTGGAAATGGTATTTATAGGGAAAATATGTGCAAAAGTTATACTTAAAATGAAAAAAAAAATAGCCCAAGGAAAGATTTTATATATCATACATTGCTCATTCAAAAAATGTTTACCCATAAAAAAAAATATGTTTTTCTTTGGCTTATCGCAGTAACATCAACTGTCATTCAAATAAATTTTTGTCTAAAACTAATTTAAGTCATTTTCAAATATCTGGAACTAAAATTTTAAATAGCATTGAAATTTCTTTTCTCTTGAATTGGTTCAAGAAAGCGCCTTAAGCCTTTTAACGTCAAATCGAAGAAGTGCGAGTTTTTCCCACGTTTAGACGAGTTTTTTGTTTTGTCTTCTGTATTATTTCTCGCAAAAATAGTCTAGAATGGGAAAAAAGAAATTCCCATAGGGATTAAGTTATATACTCCTTAACAGGACTTGGTACCCAAAAAATGACAAACCTCTATTTTTTTTATTTTTATTTAATCTTATTCTTTGCATTATTATCTTTCGATTGATCTATCACTTGTGCACATCGGAAAGTTAGAAATTGAATAAAACTTCATTTGAAAACAAATTAGGCAATTCGGCCACGCCCCTTTTTAGAAAAAAAGCTAAAAAAAAAGCATTTTGATAAAAAAATCTATTTTATAAAGAGGAATAATAACTATAAAAAAAGGATGTGTAATATATAAAGCAGAATATTTCCAAGGCAATACAATAATGTAATTTTTCTTTTTTGTGAAATGTGTGCATGTAAAACTTTTGAATTACGGCATTTTATATCAATAATTTCATAATTTCAGTTCTTATTCCTAATTTGCTTTTCATGTAAATGTAATACATCAATATTATGTGAAGAAAAAAACTAAACTTTCTGTCTTGACAGAAAAAAACATTTTTTTAAAACATTTTTCTTGAATTTTCTTGTGCAATTAATACCTTCTTAAAATTGATCATTTATAGAAATGTATGGGTTTCAAAAATACGAAAATGCAATTTTATTTTAAAGAAAAATATATAACTAATATATTAAAGCGGTATTTTAAGTTTATTTGAGCTTATATTTTTTTTTCAGAATTATAAACTTTAAAGTGGTTTTTCTCAGTTTGTGTTTTTCTAAACATTAGTGCATTTAAAATGCTACTCCTTTCACAACTACTTACCAATCACTTCCATTTTTTCCCTGCGTGTTATACATAAAGCATGTAATAAAATTAGGGATCCATTTTGCTGTAAACTGAATACTTTTTATAATAAAAATAAAAATGTAAGATATATTGGCTTTTTCGTGGATTTTTAGCATGCATATCAACATTTTTTTTTCTCACAAACGAATTAAGTTATTGTAAAATCGATCCCTAAGGTTTTTTAAAACATTTATTAGGATATTAAAAAAAAAAAAAAAAAAAAATTCAGGTCAAAAATTAATATTTACAAAACGATTAGGATTTTAAAATTTTCCAAATTTCTTCAAAAAAATTTAAATTTTTAAATTTGTGTGAATAATATGTGAGAAATTTCATCTCGTATCATTTTCTTGAATAGAAACGTTATATAAAATGTTAAAATATAATTTTTAAATACATAAAGAAAAAAAGTAGTTCAAAGGGTACCAAGTTCTCTTAAAAGCCCGTGCAACGCCGGGCTAAGCATAGGGGAAAGAAGCAAAAAAGTCAAAGTAATTTCGAAATGAATATTGGAAGTGCTGATTTTGTGAAGGGAAAGGAAAATTTATAAAAGTAGTGAAAGTCAGCGCAACGCCGGGCCATGCAGCTAGTAAATTATAAAAATATTGTTGTAGATGCTATGTTTTTAAAACACTTAACTGAATGACAAAAAATGAAAATTTAATTGAAAACGATGAATTAACCTAAAACATGGTTGCAATCTCTAAAAAGGTAAAACTATTTTAGAAACAAAACTTCCTTTCTATTACGTTATTTTATTATTTTTTTTAAATGTATAATTATAGAATGTACGAATAAAAAAAAAATCTTTTGAATGTTTGATTGATCACGATGAACTGACTCGGCCTTTTTTGCCATCTTTAACTACAATATGTTTTAGCTGTAATATTTTATAGGTTGATCGAAATAATAACATATAACGTCTCATATATTTTACTGAGAAACTATTGTATAAAAACTGTTTATTTTTTAAATCTTTAGTATTTATAGAGAAACAAAATATCTCAAAAGTGATCCATTGTTTTTCTTTTTAATGAACTGAGTGTACATTTTATATTTATTCTCATATCCACAATCTAATTTTAAAACACTTAATAGTACATTAGATAATAGCTTTCGAAATGAAAAATAAATTCACAACGTCCATGCAAATTCATTGGAGACAAACAGTTATACAAAAAAAAAAAATATATTTTAAGAATTAATTTTATGAAAAATTCTTCTTTAAAATATACTTCATATTGGGGGATAAACTTCACTCTATACCAGTACTTCTCCACATTTTCAAAAGCGTATCCTTTGATATATCAACACTGTTCTGTGTCTTGCCTCCCATTATGTGCCTATTTAACAATATCTAGATGCAAGTGTACAACATGATATCTATATAGACATGCTTTTTTGTTTAAAAAATGCGCCTTTAATTAATTTTTTTTTTTAAAAAAAATATCTTTTTAAAAATATTATTAAAAAATATTTACGACTGACTTACATGCCACAAGCCATATGGTTCTTTTTTACTGGGTGTCTCATTGTCTATGTTTGATTTCAGCATAGAAAATAACATTGAATACATCATTTAGATTAATAAACACAGATTTTTTATAAATCATCCTTTTGTCCCCTGATACAGTGCAACATTATTGTATATAAATACGTGAAAAAATTAATTTTTTTTTTGTTTCTGTCCTTAGAATTGAATAATCCATCAACAGTAAAGCCCTACTTTGAAGATATTTCTACATATACACCACTGGGAATTAGTAAGTAATACATAAGTTATTTAAAAATGTTTGGAAGTTTATAATTAAATCCAAGCAAAAGAAAATAATTTATTTGTGCATTTCTTGGTTTAAAATTTTATGCAGAAAGATAATTTAAAATATTTAAATTTTGTCATGTTAGAGAAAGAAATATATAAAATATTGATTTTTTATCATATGAGAGTTTTTATCAGTCCCCAAAAATACTATTGATTTAATGATTTTATACCAATCAAGTAAAATCTGATAAAAATCTTATAAACACTTGCAATAAAGATTCTGGATGCTTAAAACTATTATTTGCAAAAACACATTGCATAGAACGATTTTTAAAAATTTAATTCATTGTTGATAAAAGCAGGTATTTATTTTTTACTTGGCTTCTCAATACTCAGTATCATGGGAAATAATATTTTTCTGTTAAATTAACTTCCCTTTAAAGGCACACGTCTATTGAAACGAGATCTATATTATTTAAGATGCCAAGGAGATGCCATTTATATCAAGCAGAATAAAATTTTTCAAGAAAATTGTTAATAGTAAATAAGAAATTCTCCTTGTGTTATCAATTTTTAAAAATCAGAAAATGAATATTAAGTAATAAAATTTGAAATCCTTAATATATTTTTCAGAAAGAAAATTGGTGTGACCTAATTGAATTTTCTAAAATTGGAATACTTAATAAGTAAAAATTTACAGAAATAAAACGAAAAAAAATGTTCCTTACGTGTGTATAACATATTTTTACAAAGATATTAAACATTTTGATAAAAATAAATGAGAATCTTCAGTATAGTCAAGTATGGAACCTCACATAATGAAAGATAACATTTTTTCTTTATAAATATTTAGGATATTTCCTTTTGTCAAATTTTCCCAATTCCAGTGCTTCTCAAACTTTCAATACTTGCGACCCAATATTCAATCATAATTTTCATCGACCCCCCTCCATAGAATAACTATGAATTGAATTCGATAATTTGACGCTTCAGCTACAATATGATTTCAACCTATGAATTGTCAACAGCGTATATAAACATCTCGTTCAGCCAGTGCATAAATTGCCCCAGACGTATATATACGTCTTTCTGAAATACGATATTTTCTCTTCACTGTTAACTATATAAAATTATTCCGAAGGCTCCGGAGGTCAATAAAAATACCTACGCAGTGTTTGCAACGGATTTACTTATTCCAGAGGATTTTCGTATTTATTCCTTTTCTCCTCCCTCAATACACCACATACCCGTGCATGACTGTAAAACGTTGACATTCAGGAGTGAATTGCGTAACTTTTAATTGACAGTAAAGGGATTCATTATAAACCGCATAAATTATCAAGATAAGCGTTGATTTTTGTATATAATTTTATGTATGACAACCCCGTGGGGTCACTGCTAATTAGAAAACTTGTTCTTAACTTAGTACTGTTAAATTGATTATAAAACACATTGTTCAATACTGATACATTTATAATTGTATTATATCAGTATTCAGGTTTTTTATTATGTCAGAATGTATTTTGTTTGTTTACTTGTGATGTCCCAGCCGATGGGGACTCCCTTTCTACACTATTCACATGACCTGTGTTTGTGGAGAGGAACGAAGAACTACCAAAGTCATTCATTCTAAAAAATCTGTTTATTAAGATCTTAGTTTAAACTCAATACAACAACAAGAATAATCTGCGGATGATCAAGAACGAGAAGACGCAACACGTATTACCAATCGATAGTGCAACTAATCACTGAATCTAACTTTATAAATAGTATCTCAATAGTAAATGCTTTATATTTAAAGTTTAATTCCTTAAGTTTACCGCTATATCCTAGATAAACAGCTTTGGTCCTTATAACTTTTGTTCCGGCTTTAATCCGGCTATACTCCGTTGGGTTAGGACCCACTTTTGATTAATATACACCGGCACCGTTAGGCTAATTCCTTGATTAAGATTCTTCGTCTAGACTGTATCTCATATCACCTTACGCCTACCTTTCTACTTAGCAAACACACCTAGAGACTCCGCGAATGCTAAACTTCCAATATATATATGATTCCTAATTTACATATACACGTTCTTCTTCTTGAGTTGGTTGGAAAGAATTGCAATTCTGGCCCCAAAGAAATCCCAAGAGAACAGTTAATTGAAATCGCGATGAAAGCACCGTCACATACTTTCAATAAATACATTATTTTGAAATAATCTTTTGTTTTTGGCTTTTCAATATGCTCCCGCCCCCTTCCCGGATTATCACGCCTGCCTAGGAGGGTACGCCCCACAGTTTGAGAAACGCTGCCCTATTCATTTGCTTAGCTTTTTTCAAATAAACTCTTATTTGAAATCATAGAAGAAATGTAAGAAAAAAAAATATTTTTTAAAATCCTTTTACAATATTAATATATAATATTTATAAAGGTTTTCAATGTATGTAATTCAATTACTTAAACAAACATATAAATTTTTCACAAAATATTGAACTTGTCCAATTGATTTTTAAAAATTTCTAGGCTGTGTGTGTGTGAATTTTCTTAAAAATAAATTGTTATTAATTTTGCTTAAAAATATGTTATACATTATACTAACAACCATTTTATTTTTAAAATAATATACATGTCAGTTTCAATATCTTTGTTTTAAAAATAACTTCTGAAAAAATTTCTTAAAATGGTTTCAATATAGACCTTAAAATTTCCTTAAATTTGTGGTTCTTATGATTGTTTTTGCTGACAACTTGATAAACATCTATCTGGCTCATTATTACTTTCATTATTAAACAGATTTTCTTATATTTACTCTCGAACTTATTTCACGTTTATAAAATCCAACTTTATGTAGAGTCAGCTTTTTTGTTCTTTTTGTATTAGAAAGAATACAACCATTAGAATAATTATACAACAATTATTACTTATAGCAAAATTAAATAAACAGCTACTACTAAGAGAAAAGGGTTAAAGAAATTAAACTTCCACCCTGGAGGTAATTCTACCATTCCGAAGAGAAAAATATTTGGGCAACAGACATTTCAGATGATGCGCTCGAGGTTTCTGAATTAAAAAAAAAAAATGTAAGAGCATACTCACTGACAGGAACAAAAAATCCCAACACCAAGAGAAAAAAATGTATTGTAGAGTAATGGAATTTAGACAATACAATTGTCTAGTTATCATGTTTAATTGATTAAATTTTCAAATCCACAGGTTAATTTAAGCTCAAGAAAATGCATTTCAAATGTGAAATGCTGCTACATTAATAGCCGAGAAAACCTCCTTATTTTTGAATGCAAACCTACAAACGTGCATGCATTGTGTAATACAAGTACCGACGGTCACTTTTTAATATGGAGTTCAGTGAGTTTGGTACTTGTTGTGTCAATAATGGGACAGAGAGAAAGAGAGAGAGAGAGAGTCAGCATTTCAGCAGAAGGTCTGTGTGATGCGGGAGTTGTTGTTTAATGATATCCTATACGTGCTTAATTGGAGACAGATCTGGTGATCTCACAGGCTGAGGTAACATGTCAATATTCTGTAGAGTAAGTTTCGTTACAACAGCTGTTTGAGGGCGAACGTTATCTAAATGGAAATCTCCCCCTTGAATGCTGTTCATAAATGGCAGTACTATAAATTGAATTAGCAGATTGACTTACAAATTTGCACAGTGTGCTTGGGGTAACCACGAGAGTGCTCCTGCTGTCAAAGGAAATTGCTCCCCAGATTATGACTCTAAGTGTAGATCCAGTGTGTCTAGACCGCTGACAGTTTGGTTGCAGGCGTTCCCCTGGCCTTCTTACCAACACACAATTATCACTGGCATCAAGACAGAACCTGCTTTCATAAACAACGACAGATCTCCACTTCAGATCAATTTTTGGCTTGACACCACTGTCGTCGCAAGCGGCAATAGCTCGGAGTCAGTCAGTGAAATACACGCTATATGGTGCCTGGCTCGGAGCTGTTCATGAAGTAACTGATTTGTAACAGTTTGTTGTATCGATGTGGTACTAACTGCAGCGTACGATGCACTATAGCCGCAAGCCGAATACTGTGGTCTTCTCTCTCAGTAGTGCCATGCTGCCACGCGGAACCCGGTCTTCATGATGTAGTACCATCCCTTGACCATTGCTCCCCACATTCATGCACAGTGAATACATTCGCCATGTCTTTATGTAATATCGTGGAAAGAAAATCCACCTTCTCGTAGTCCTAATACAAGACCTCGTTCAAACTCGGCGAGTTGTTGATAATGGCTTCTTCATCTTCTTAAAGACATGGCTAACATGAACTCAATACGTCACACTTCACAGACAAATAACTCTCACGAATTTTGCAGCCGGCATTTAAATCAACCCTGATTTGCAAATTCTGAATGGCGCTACTAGCGTCACATTTAAGCGCCAAATGTGAAATTTGAATAGATGTCATCACATTTAGAAGTAAAAAAACACCCACCAAATTTCGTTTATCAAACACAAATCTTTCTTGGTGTTGGGATATTTTTTTTCTGTCAGTGTACGAGTATATACCTAAAAATATCTCGGTCAGAAAATATGCAAGGGAAAGTGATATCTACAGTGCGAAATAATGTTATTATGATCTTAATTACATAAATTTTAAGCTAACACTCTGTAGAAAGAGAGATACTGTCCTTTTCTTTTATATATATATAACATGTGTTTATCTATATTCGGTATTTTTTAAGATATATTCTTCAACGAGTACGATAGGGTTCTCCCAAAATATGTGCTATTTAAAACCTTCCAAGACCCCCAAATTTTTCCACACACAACTGCTGTTTATACCTTCCAACTTCGATGAATGTTTCACAGGATCATGCATGTATATTTTAACTGTTGAACTGTTATTTGTTTACATTATATCAGCCCAAAACATACCAAATTTTATTAAAATCTGCCCATTAATTTCAGAGGTAATCACCCAAGTCTAAAAATTTCCTGAATTTTGAACACCAGTGCATGAACGCCTAGCTCCCTATCCCCTGAAGGAAAGTTCAGATAACGGTTTTTAAAAGTATGTGATTGAGATCGAGATTATTCAGAACAATAGGATTCTCACAATTACGTTCACTGCGAAAATGTTTCGTTTTTTTCAGCAACTTGTCTGCAACAAAGAGGATGGCATGAAAACCCTTTTCACAAAAAAATACATATACATTGCAATTTTTATAGTGATCAGTTGAATGTTTTTGGAGTGATGCGATTTCATATATACAAACATCCATTTACGTATATATATATATATATATATATATATATATGGATATAGTATAGAGCAAGGATATATATTTATAAATTTCCTTTTCCTATAATGTTTCTGTCTACATGTATACATTAAAATGTATTGCTATAGAAAGACGACGCAAATGTCCTCCAGGAGAGAGATGGAGTCGCTGTTATTCTCACTGCCAATTCAACTGTACCAATGTAGATGAAGTAATATATTGTCCTCATGTATGTGTCCCAGGCTGTGTGTGTAGAAAGGAACTAGAACTAGTAAGAGGCCCGAATGGAAAGTGCATCCATCCTAAGTTTTGTCCCCAAGGTATATATTCACCAATTTTGTGTTAATTTCTATATAGTCGCTTTCAAATTCTCAAAAAAATTTATATAGTAGGTAAAAAGTAATCATTAATTTCTAATTATTATTTTGAGTGAGTCCGATGGGGAAGGGATTTTTGCTTTGCTTTTGTAGATGGAGAAAAGTACTGTCCACTGGGTGAAAGATGGAGCGATTGTCATGCTGGCTGTCAACACAACTGTTCGAATGTAGGTGAAGAGATATTTTGTCCAAGAAAATGTACACCCGGTTGTGTATGTGATGCTTCTGGAACTGTAAGAGCTCCTGGCGGAAAATGCATTCCTCCTCTACTATGCCCTGCGTATTCCGAAGGTTTGGACATTTCTCTGCATCTTCTTTATACCTGTAGAATAAATAATCTCCTGTCATTTATGAAGTTTATTTTAACCCGCGATCACTCGCGCGGGGTGTTCTGTACACCCCAGCAACAAGAAAATCCTCCCAGAATTCTAAAAAGAATGCGCAGAACCACGATTTTTTCTGTAGCTGCACATTTTAGGTCATTGAACCTACAGGCCTGATTCAATCCCTCTTTCTCGAACAATTGGAATGTAATGACCTTCAAAAGTTTATCTGGGGGGCTGAAAACTCCCGCGAGAAGTTGAGCATATGTATACAGTCTGCTCTGAATGTTTGGAAAATGATTAAAATATTATTTTTCTACTTTCTACTATTATTATCTTATTAATTAAAAAGTATATTTATTACTGGTATATACGTTTTATATATATACTGGTTTATAAAAAATTATAAAATTATGCGTTTTAAAATGAAAATTTTGTATGTTAAGTTTAAATTAATGTTATTCTCATTTATATGCAATAAATTTAATAATTTTATTCGTATAATACAAAAAACATCTTGCACTTTATAAATGTGTATTATAATGCCTTAATTTTATTTTCATATTTAAATACACGTGTTAAAAGTTTGGGGTGTTCTCTACACCCCGCGAGTAACGACGGTAGCAAAAACACGCGCGAGTGACCGCGGGTTAACTAAACTATAAAAATGTGAATGTAATATACTATACAAAAAGGAAAGTAACCAGGAAAGAATTTTCTATAGAGAGTATGTGCTCTATTTCTATATGGTCTGCATCTCCTAAGGGTAGAGGATTTTCTTTACCTGATTGACATCTCAGTAATATCATTTCATTTATGTGGTTTTAATAATCGAAGAGTTATCTAAGAGCGATTTGTTTGCTTTAAAACATTGGTTGTCCTTTTCTCTCAGTATTTTTCCGAATAAAATATAGTAAAAAAATTCATTTCTTAAAGTTTTATACCTCTATATTTGTGTAACACTTATACATTATGTTAAGGTATCTAACTAGGTTCGGAGACCAATTTTACAAAAATTAATTTTTAGAATAAGTTTATTGTTTTAAAGAACATAAATATGATTAAAAAGTTATAATTATTAAATGAATAAAATGTATTACTCTTTGTTTTTTTAAAAAAAAATATTATTTTTATGAAATTTTAGCAAAAATCTTCAAAGTTAAGAAAAACGCCATAAATAAAAATAAATTGTACATAATGTAATTTTAATTTCATTCATATACTTCTTGTTCCATCTGAAGTGTCACAAACCACAGGATAAAAAATATTTTAAAAAATAAATATTTTATAAGCATTTAAATTTGATGTTAACGATTTTTCGTCAAAATTACTGTAATTTCTAAGCCAAAAATAGCTGTAAAATGTGATTAAATGTAACCGTCTTAAAACCTGTGGTTTGTTACACTCTAAAAGGCTCATAACATATATGTTATAAATTACAGTGAATTTTATTAGATTGTTTTGAAGATATCTCGTTTTTCGACCACAAATTATCGTAAAAAGTTTCATTCTTTAAAAAACACACCAAGAAAATATTCTTATAAATTAAATAAAGTATAAATGCTATAAAAATAACTTAAAAAACTCACTAGTTTTAAATATTAGTTCTCCTTTCTCAATAATTGTATTTTCCCCCCTAATGGCTCAAACAACACCAAACATCTAATTGATTGATTGATTGAATATTAACGTCGCACTGTTCAGCTACACGAGGACTTTTGGCGACGGACCACGTAATTTTGAACCATGGTCAAGTGACGTGGACGACACCTGAGCTGGCACCCCCTCTCCTAACTACCACACCACACCAACGGGAGGACGTTTCAGCTCTCGACAGATTTAACGTGTATCGCTGCCCTACACGGCGGGTCTTTAGTGGTACTGGGCTCGAACTCGTGACAAGGCAAGCCACGATCCGATACCTATACCACTCGGCTACCGCGGCCACCCAAACATCTAACAAATATTGTACAAAGCACTTTTTGATCCTAGCGGGATACCTTAGAAAGTAAGTATCATTCTCCTGATATATTATAACAAGAAAACAAATTATTCATTGATGGCGTTAGGTGTCATTTGGGGTTCAGAAAATTCTAATTCCATCCTAGAACATGAAACGAATAGTCCCAAAGTAAACGCGTTTTGTACAGTGAGTTTCTCGAATGTTCTGGGCCCATTTTTCCTTGCTGAAAAGATTTTAAGAGGAGTTATTTACCAAGACACGCCACAAATTTTCCTTATGCCAATCATCAAAGGAAAAATTCCAGGAGCTTACAGTTTTCAACAACGCACTTTATCATTACCACAACGACGTTCCTTCTTATCTCAGTATTGAGGTATCAGTTTGGATTGGTCGTGGGGGTTTTATTAAGTGGCCATCACACGATTACCACTGGATTTCAGTGTATAGAGTATTTTAAGGATTGAGTGTGCATCCCGTCATTTCCAACATTTTCCTGAACTGAAATCAAGAATCTATGCTACAATTAATTTCATCGACAAAAACATGCTGACAAATCTGTGTTAATAATTAATTTTCAGATGGGAATGGTAACGAAAGGAAGCCTTATCAAGCCTTTGTGATAATGGTAAACTTGAACTATTTCTCTATCTTACAATATTAGAGGCTTAAATTTTTTTCCTGTAATTTACATGCAATAAATCATTTTTTTTGCCCAACTAATTTATAAACATCTTGTATCTTTATTGGATTTCCACATGTTACATGAAACAAAAATGCATTGCTTTTTCTGACTTATTTTTCATTTGCTAACTTACTCCAAAGGTTTATCAATCCTTACGGAATTTAACATTCATAGAAATCTTAAAAGGTTATTTTTCTCTCTATTTATAAGAAAATAACGAAAGAAATTTGTATTAAAAGTAAAAGAAATAAAAACCGAAATAAAATTTAAATTTCTGCAAGCAAGCATTTTTGTTTCACATCAGCTATAATTTAAAAGATAAATAAGTTCATGAGAACTGACGAAAATCATCACTTGAGTGTATGAAAAAAATTCGAAATTATACATATGTATTATTGTGCAGCAAGCTGGTAGTAGTAGTTTTTTATAGTCTAATAAATGTATTGGTTAGCAGAAGTACAGGAAAAATTTTTGTCGTTGTTTTCATTCTTTTTGAAATTTTCATTTTGTAATGATCTTTCTTTTGAAAATCCCATTTTCAACATTTATCTATTTTTTTAGGCATCGTTTTGCTACAGACCTTGCTTTCAATAGGGTTCTGTTTTTCTATTACATGGAAAATGTCTGCAGCAGGGGAAGGCTGGGATCCTACAGAGAAATATTTAACCCTAATTTACTCTCCTAAATTACAGCCTTAGAAATAATAATAGTTATTTATTTTAGTGAAAAAAAAATGACTCTCTTTCTTTCTTTACATTTTTTAATTTCTCCTTACTTCAGATTCTTGCAAATTCCGTTCTTCAATCTTTGTTTAGTAGAATATTCTCTTGTATTACTTATTCTATTCATATACTATATATATACATACATGTTTCAGTTGAAGGGATGATAAATAGTTGAAATCAAATCAATGAAAACTCTTTTTAAAATTTGAAAAAAAATGCATTGTGTTAAATTTTAATTTTTTTGCATGCAATATTTCATTTATATTAAAATAGCTTTTATATCCTTTTATATTAAAGTAAGTGTTATAGTGTTGATTCATTTTCGTTTTCAAAAAATTTCAGGGTAAAGGTATATCCAGATGAAGTTTGGAGAGTGAGATACTGTGGATGTGTTGGAAATAGATTTGGATTGTGCGATGAAGATAGGCTAGAGAACTGTAAATTCTCATTAAATAGTTCTTATGTCTTACGACAATTCATGGATTGATTGAGCTATTTAAAGAAAAGAACACTTATAGCAAAGAAAAAAAAAAGAAGAATCCAAGCAAAATATGTGAAGTATGTTTAATGTTAACATTTTTCATTCGGATTTAACAAAACTCTTAATTCAGATTTATTGTCTTAGTTAGTGATGAATCATATTATGAGCAATTTATGTATGATTTTTTTGTCGTAACAATTTTTAAATAAAGATTACAATTCAAAAAAAATTTCTGCAATTGTTTCTATTTTGTCTGTTTTGCCTGTCTACGGATGGCGTCAATAGACTAGGCAATGGATGGTTAACTAATGGCACGCGTGCCATTGACGGCACGCGGAGCAATATTTTTCGTAGTCCACCGATCAAGATGCTTTGCCTTTTAATTCAAAGTAACAAAGTTCAATATGAAGTATTATGCACAAACGCGAATAATCGGTCGCAGTTTTCAGCGAGACTTTCTCAGTTCGAAGAATTACCGGAAACACTCAAGTTTTTTATGTACCCTAATGTGATTTCATTTAATAAACTGAACGTGTCCCAATTCGATTAGTTGGAAATTGAAAAATTTAAAAAGCAACTGATTAATTTCCAGTCTAGTTTAATATGGATTCAGAAATTTGTTGCAAAAAAAAAGAGAAAGTTGGAATTGATTAAAACAGAAAAATTGACAAGCAATATAAGTAAGGATACTAATAATGAAATATTGGAAACAGAGAATTCAATTTCAGACACATTTAACTATTTGAAGAAGCTGGGTCATGCTATTTTAACCATATTTTCATCTACCTACGCTTGCGAGTCATATTTTCAGAGATGAATACCATTAAAGGCTCGCTTAGAAACCGTTTGGCAGATGATTCCAATTCAGCATGCATTTTACTAAAAGTAATATCTCACAATCCTAATATAAGTTTTTTTTTCATCTAATCTGCAACAGCAGAAATCACACTAAGGTTACTTTAATTTGAATTACTCGTATATAAAACATTTACTACTATAAAATACAAAATGTATTTTTTTGAAATAAAGAGTTTTGAATTTTTAGTATTTAGTTTTATTATTTTCCCAATAAAATTATACAAGTTAAAATTATTTGACGGCATATCTATACCTGGTTAAACATTTCTTTTGAAAAAATGGCACGTTGATCCTTAAGGGTTCGCCTCCCCTGGACTAAGCTCATTTCCATCGTTGATTGTCATTACATGGCGAATCTGTGACGGAAAGATACTAGAAAGCTAGAGAACTAATTACGGCAGTGACTTCGGCCAGTTTTGTTGGACTTTTACATTTTTGTTTTCCTTGTTCTCCTTTTTGTATTATTATTTTCTTTATTGCAATGTTGTCGGATATTAAAAAAAATTCTTTAATGATTCAAAAACTTATAAACTTGCCAAATGTAATTACAGTAACAATTCATCCCAATTTAAAAAAAATATATGAAGTATTTATCTACTTATAGCACATTGAGCACTTTACGATATAATACGAAACTTTTTGTAGTTTTCGGAAAGAGTAGTAGTTTTGTTGTCTAGTCAGTGCTTCTCAAAGTTTCAATATTTGCGACCCAATATTCAATCATAATTTTCACCGCGCCCTCCTATACTATAATAATGTATTTAATTTAAAAAAAACTATATTCTGACTCTAAAGCTACAATATGACTTTAACCTCTTGCCTCCGGAGTATATAAAGGTCTTGATCAGCCAAAATGTTAATTGCCCCGGACGTATATATACCTCTTTCCAAAGTATGATCTTTCCTGTTCACTGCTATCCATAAAATTGTTCCGAAGGTTTTAGAATGCAATAAAAGGACCCCCAATACATCACATATGCTCCCCTACGTGGAAAACGGTGGCATTGAGGAGCGAATCGCGTAACTTTTAATCGGCTGTTAAGGGATTAATTATAAACCGTACAAATTATCAAGATAAGTTTTTATATTTGTATATAATTTTATAGATGACAATCCTATGGAGTCATCGGTAATTATTAATGTTGTTCTTAACTAAGTATAGTTAAATTTATTTTAAAATACGTTGTCCAGTACTAATACATTTAGAAGTGTATTATGTCAGAATGTATTTTGTTTGTTTACTTTCAGTAAATTAATAAGTTTTTTTAAATAACCTTTTGTTTTCGACATTTCAATATGCTCGCGCCCCCCTCGTAGAGCTTTCACGATCCCCTAGGATGGCGAGCCACACAGTTTGAGGAACACTGGTCTAGCTCCATGTAGTCTTTTTCCATGGTGTAAATTAATTCACAATTCCAGGAAAGCAGAATAATTTTGTTCATTGGAATTATTTTATTAACGATTTATTAGCGTAATGTCTTTATTTGATAAAGACATGCTAAAAGATGAACACTAACTACTACTATACAAATCTAAATGAAAATAAATAAAAAATTTGCTACATATAACGTATCACGAGTTACTGCCACCGTGTCGTTCCTCTCAAAAAGGAAAATACTGTCCTCAAAGAACGCCAGGCCGCGCGAGCATGGGCAATAGAAGGCTATCTAGTGAGAGTTTTCTTAACTAACTACTTACATTCGCCCCCTACACTTTCGAAGCACATCCTGTGGAGAAGTGTAACCTTTCTTAGCCTACCTCTTTTTTAGAGATCTTAATGGGGTAACAGTTTGGAAAGGTCCTTGATAAAGAAAGAAAGGGATGTGATAAACACTTAGAACTTCACTTGGTTTATCACGACTCGCGTTCTCATATGATGCAGGAGATTTTTTTGAAAGGATCGCTTGTGGTTCATCTTGGTGCCAATTTTGAACTTATTTCCATTTTGGCCTTACTAACTGGGTGTAATTGTACCCATAGAAAATCTCCAGGTTTGTATGTAGGAGCAGGTTTTTGAAGTTTTTCTGAATATATTCTTTTCTTCGATATTATGCTTTTATTATCTTTGTCTTAACCTCAAACAGAGATCTGGAAAATTTCTTGAGGTAAGGTATAATCTCAGGAATAAAGTTATTAGGAGTGATGATTGATCGAAAGTTTTGGAGACATCGTCGAGTTTTCGCCCTTTTCTTGCAAATGCCAGAAAAGCCGGTGTTTGTCTAGTTGACTCACATGTAGCAGTATTCATTGCAAATCATCCAGAAAGTAGTTTCTTAAACCAAGAAGTATGTTGATTTCTAACCAAAATATCCAGACGTGATTTCAAAATACGATTCTTAAGTTTCATAGGGTTCGCTTGTCGAGATATAGATTAAACAGGTTATGGTCCATATTTAAAACGTAGCACAGCTGTTGCATTATAGAGCTCATTGAGCAAATTTGCGTTTTGGTGACTTTAAGAGTTAACAACCATTTTAGAGGTAGGTGATCAGTAGCGACAGTTATTTCTGATTCTTCAACATAACCTCGGAGCTTATTTATTGATCAAATCACGGCATGAGCCTCTCGTTCGGTTGGTGGAATAGTTCTTTTCAGCTGGTGTTACCAGGCGTCTTACATATTTAACTAGATATATTCGTTCTTTCTTTTCCCTTGTAAAAGAACAGCTCCGATAGTGTATCCCCTGGATTTGATTCCAATTGTGAAAGGTAGTGTTTTAACTGTTTGTTTTAAGACAGTAGAATGTCAATATTTCCTTCAATTTATCAAAAGATTCCTGTTCTGGCTTGACTTATTTCTACAATGCAACTTTCTTTGTGAGGTTACTCGAGGGTCACGAAATCTCAGAAAAATTCTTAATGCATCTCCGATATTAGGAACAAGATTGGATAAAAGTTTTATTTTGCCTCACAATTTTTGAACGTTACATATTTAAAATTGTATCAACCTTTCTTGGATCTATTTTAAGTCCCTTACTTGAGATCCCAATGATTCAAATACTTAACTTTTTGACAAACAAAATTACATTTGTGACAGTTAAATCTTAGCTTGAAGTGTCAAAGTCTCTGTAAGACTTTCTTAAAGTCATTCATATGATCTTCAAAAGTTGGTGACAAAATAATGATGTTATCTAAATAATCTAAGATTTTCTCATCGGGTATACCACTTTTAAAAATGATCTATCGACCGTTGAGATGTGGCTGAAGTCTTTTTCAAATCAAATGGCTTTCTGTTAAAACGAAAAATTTCAAATTGAGTAACAAAAGCAGATTTATCTTTATCATCGACAAACATATCAACCTGATGGTAACTAGAATGAAGATCAATTGTGGACATAAAGCCAATACGCTTAGCATCGTGGAGATGGTTATCTATTCTAGGAAAAGGATAAGATTCAGTAACTGTGACTACATTTAATGCGCGTTATTCTACTCACAAACACATGTGATATTCAGGCTTGGTTACTAACGCAAAAGATATACTCACATTCTTCAATCACTACTTTTTCCAGTAAATTTCTTGAAACTTTTCTCAAAAACTTCTTTCTAGAAGGGGACAGCCTGTAAGTAGAAACGGCCACAGGAGGAGAATAACATGTGTTAATGTGATGCTCTACATAGGGAGTAGAGTCATTTCCTGGACTAAGGATATTATCATACGTTATGAGCAACCTCTTCAACTCCTTCTTTTCAATCTGACTCAATGATTTTATCATCTTCTTCTTGCAAGAAACAAGAATTAACTACCACATCATCCTTTTCCTCAGGAACATTAACTATTAGCTCCACTTTCCTGAATGAAAACTTGCGACGAGAGTAATTACAAAAAAGCTCAACAACATCGGTTTTTTTACATTAAACACTTTCAGATTCTAAGAAATTTGTATCAAGAAAAGTCACGACTTTCTAGTCTAACCATTGTCTTCGTCTTATAGTAATCAAAAACAGATCGTTGACCATCATCCTTAACTTTATTTCATTCATTAGAAAACCGTGTTCCCCTAAAACACCTTCTACATCCTTTCTCCAGCAATAGTATGTGGGGAATCTTTGTTTGCATATACTCTTCCCATTCTTCTTAAGAATGATATGTCAATGATTGTAACTGGAGAATTCGTGGACATTACTGAGTAGACAAAGATACTGTTTGACGTTACTTCTTTTTTCACCGTAGAACACACAGGACACTTAGCATTGATTACTCCTGGCTTACAACATTCAAAACACATTAAAAAAGGTTTTTAATTTTTTGCAAACAAAAAATAACTGGAATTTGGCTTTAACATTACAAATTTGAACCCTTTATATATAAGCGCGTCTCTTGGTTTGGTCACTTTTTCCCATTCATTAGGTAAAGAGCTCCTAATGCTTTCGTAAGCATCGAGTTTTTCTGCAAGGCCTGTAACGAGGATCAATTTTTTTAACTCATCCAAATAATACTCTCTACACACAGGAGAACCTCAACGTTTCATCTGATCTGAGATAACCATGTCTTGCAACTACTGAAGTTAGATATACCTTAGTCCCCCCACAATTAATCTCCACTAAAATTAATTTCTGAGTTCGAAATAAAAATCTTTCCATCTGGAGTTAATGTTCTTGCGTTGTTGAGAGACAATTTTTTCTAAATGCTTCTGCCGTTAGTTTATATTTTTTGAGTAGCACTCCTTGCAATTATTCACAATCTTGAATTTCGTCCCTTGGTATCCTAGCCACTAACTTAGTTATGCCATTGGGTAAAGCTCCCACTAGATGAGTCACCCACATATCACCTGATGCTTTAAAAAGTTTCATCTGCGGCTCAAACAACGTCAAGAATAAACTTATATCGTCGATTTCAGGGTTAAAACTGGGTAAAATCTTTTTAATATTTATCTTTATCTGAGAGATCTCACGTGAGTTCTCAGAAGATCTCATCACCTCCTGCGATACTAACTGCAGTCTGAGCATTTCCAGCTCAAATTCTCTATTGAGACGCTAGATTACCTAGGCTTCATTTACAAGCCCGTCTTCAATAATGAACTCTAACAGATTTTTAACAAATTCATCGTTAACAGTGAAAACCTGATTTCTTAGGATTAAATTCGTGATATCTATTACTTTGAGACTGTATTACTATAACTTTAGTACTATTACTTTATTGAGATTGTGATATGGCCCCCTTTGGTGACCATATCTTTGATTGTTAGCATGAGCTAGAGGTGTGGGGTTGTCATAATAATCAGACATTTTAAATTCTTAATACGACTTTATTAAGAATATAACTTAAACGTCTAACAATTTAGATAAATTTAACTAGTGAGAATCTAGAATGAACAAACACACAGAAATGTAGTGAAACCGAAACACGTAATTTAGATCACTCTCTCTAAATAATTATATTATCCGCCTATTCTCACTACTAATACTATTTTACAAGTCTTAATATCAAATAATCAGTCCTACCTTAATTCAACTTAACTTCAATCTTTAAATGGAAACGTCTGGGCGCGTGTGCAATGGTATGCACCTTGTAGTAATGGCAGGATTTTTAGGTAACTTTACGATAGGCTGTCAATTCAGGCTTTTATCTCCTCCAAACATAACATTCATCAAATTGCAATTTTGCTTACTGAAACTTCTGTTCTTTTAAAAGCTGTCTTATTTGCATTTCTTATTCGCATTTCGCTTCTTGGGTTTGGTTGGAAAAGAGTTGCCATTAATCTTGGCCATCAAAGAACCCAGAGGTTATGTTAAAGAAAAGACGCGTGAGCCCGTCACAAGATCAGCCCCTGCAGTTACCCCAATATGATTGGTTTTCATCACTTTTCTGAATAGGATATGACTGAAGCTTACCTACACGAAATAGAACAAAATGATAATCAGTACAAGATTTACAAAACCATTGACAAACTCAGGAAATCGCTATGCAACTTGTTTATTATCCTTTTAAACGCCTATAACTATGTATAAAAGAACAATACTGTGTGCACTTCATAAAAAAATAATAGAAAATATACAAATGATAACTTAATACACTTGATTTTAGATTTAATCATCCGAAGCAGCAACAGTGTCTCAGAAAACATATATGTATTATATACGTACATACACGCTATGCTAAAAATTTTAGTAGGTTGTAACTCACTTATTGAAACAATTATTAGTACAGAAAATTTCAGTATCATCACATTATTACTCACGTTTTTAAATAATGAAAAAAATAAGGATACAATTTCATTAATTAGTACTAACAACAAATTATTTTTTTCCTTAAAATATATACATAAGTCAATGCTATACATAAATTAATTTTTAAACTTAAAGCTAATTAAACTACAAACTTACACTTTAAATGTTAAGTTTTACATATAATAGTCCAAAATTAAAGACAACCAAACATTATGAATAGAAATAATAATACAGTATTGTGTTGTAAAGTATCTCTTAAGACATTTTGAAATATGCAGTGTTAATATTTTTCATAAATCACAATGATAAAAAAAATATCTTCGCTTACATGTTTTTAAATGTGGCATTTAAATAAAAATACCATTTAATAGTTAACCGAAAAATAAATCATCAAAATGATCAAAAACGATATTTGAAATCTGATACTTAAAGTAATGCCGAAATAGTAATGAAAAAAATTTACATATAAATTTTGATTTCGAGTGAATATCCTTTATCAATATTCAGAAAATGATACCAAGAAAGAATATATCATAGTAAAATAAAGTGAAGAATATTAAATATTTTAATCGTTATTATTAAATGTATTCTACGTATGAATCACAACGTGTGTTACTTTATTCAAAATAATATATATATATATATATATAAATTATTTTAAAATCAATCTCTACTTCGGTTAACAAAGAAAAATTTCATTTTAGTTAATTAAATATAATTAATGAATTAATATTTGAAAAAACTGTATTAACATCAAGTGTCATCCACTACAAGTTTAAGAAATATGTATTTATGTTGATGAATAAAAAATTAAGTATTTGAAGCCAAGAAAAAGTTTGTAAGAAAACCTACTGGCTCCATCTGTTTCAGCTGGTTCTAACTTCGTCATAAATAACAGAAGAAAATAAAAATTCGCCGAATGAAATAAAAATTTTTAAACAAAATTAAATTAATGAATTAATATTTGGAAAAACTGTATTAACATCTAGTGTCATCCACAACAAGTTTAAAAATGTATTTGAACTTGAGTGGATGAATAAAAAGTATTTTTTATAAACGATTCAAAATTTGAACAAGATGTGTATTTGGTGGTTATAATTAAACATTCCTTATAAACGACATCCTACAACGCAAACAGTTGAATTGAATGCAATGAAATTTTGAATATGGGCTATACACGACATGCGTTCAAGGAATTTTGTACACCAGGGGGTGCCTTTTTAGAAAAACATGAAACACAACACAATAAACGACCAAAACGGATTGCAGAACAAAAGTTATGAGTCAAAAAGCTGTTAGTTGTAGGAGAAAAATGTAAAGATTTGCATGTTTATGAAGGGAAGAAAACCTTTTGTAAAACCAGTTAGGGTATAAAACGTTTGCAGATGTTACATGTTTAAGTCGGTGTTTTCATCTGTACTAACGGCGGTTTTTTCAGTTGAATGGACATTATTGGTGAAACTATTTTACGAAAACAAGATAAATGCTTCCGCTGCAGTTTGTAAATTTTGTCGTAAAAAGAACCTACGGCCTGGACCGATACCTACTAAAGGTATTCGGGCCATGATTCAGACATTTGAAGAGATGGGGAAATTAGGAGCTGAAAACCTGGAAGAAGCTGTAAAATTTTCACACCGGTACTTGTTGATGCCATCAAGACAGCTGTTAACTCACAGTCACATACCTCAGAGTTTTGGGGCAGTAGCGCGCTTGAAGTTTCTCGATAGACAGGCTATTCTTACAGCGCTTTCCGAAAAGTACTCCATAATGCACTACTTCCCATGTAAGATTCGCCATACCCAGGAGCCGCTTGATAGGGATAAGTCCTAATGTCTCTTATTCTCAGTCAATTTTCTTAACAGAATGTCTGTTTACCTATCATGGACTTGGAATATTTTATGGAGTGACGAGGGTCATTTCTATCTTAATGGGACTGTCAACACACAGAATTGCCACATTTGGGCTAAGAAAAATACGCGGATCAACACTGAAGATCCCCTACAGTCTCCAAAGGTCACTATCAGGTGAGGATTCATGGTGACAATCATCCTTGGGCCATTCTTTTTTGAGGAAATCAGTGAACTTGGGACTGTTACATGTTTCGTTACGGGCCATCGGTAACATGGCATGCTACAGAAGTTTGTTGTGTCGCAACTACAGAAAAGGCGTGTCCATACATTAAACCTTTTCAGGCAGGATGGTGCACCTCCACATATCCATGGGTCCGTGAAGGCACTGTTGCTCCAATACTTCTCAAAGGAAATTGTACCTTGTCGATCCTTTCCTAATCCATGGGCCCCCGTTTGTGGAATCTAACTCCGTGCAATTTCTGGTTATAGGGCTAAAGTCTGCTGCATCGGGGAGGTGTTTTGACGTTAAATGAATAAAAGAACTCCATAATGCATCCTGGGTGAAGCCTCACAACTGATCATTTAAGGTCTGCTGTTGAACACATTGTCCAATGACTGGAAATTTTTCAGTTGAATGAGGATGGTCACGTGGAGCACACACAGCTTGCCCTACATCGTCCTGGACAAGATTAACAACTGCTCCTTCTGGGCAATTTCGTCAAAATCTGTTCTTGCTTCTGCAAACTGAACTGTTTTTGTTTCTCCATTACCTTTAATAAATGTGGTTCGATGACAAGCTAATTAGAAACTAGTAAAAAAAAATGTAAATATTGTTTATGTACTCTGTTTTGGTCGTTTATTGTGTTAAATTTCATGATTCACGAACAAATTTCATTCATTTTGGAACTAAAATTTTATTTTCTAAATTCCATGAGCGCATCTCATGTAACAAAATTACTTTGCATTCCATTCACCCGTTTGTGCTGTAGGATGCCGTTTATAAGGGAAGTTTAATTATAACCACCTGGTATATATATAAACTATTAGAAGTTCCTTCAATTCAGTTCCTTATTCAATTCCTTCTATAGTATAAACTATTAGAAGGAATTGAAAAAAATGATCTTATAAATTGCTTCTCGGCTCATTAATATTCACGAAAGACAAAAAAATTTCTACTATACGAAAGATTGGAAACTTTTCCAACTATTTTGTTCAGGGTTTAAGGTCACTGCAATTACACTTTATAGCAAAAAAAAAAAAAAAAAAATCAAACGAATAAATAAGAAGGAGTTGCCCAATTGTAATAAAATTTCGTATGCAAAGACATTTGTACGGAACATGCAAATGATTAAAATTTGGTGCCCAACGAATGAATAGTGGTAGCTACAGTGCATCGGAACTGCGCGCTCAGCAGGTATCTATAAGAAGCCATTCTCAATCTGATAGTTCAAATTTCTGTTGCATTGCGATTTAGGATACCTTTCAACGACTGAAAAAATGTCTCGCCGAAGGACTCGAGCTAATTGCTAGCAACTGTCAGAGTTTGAAAGAAGTCGTATAATTAGATTGAAAAAGGCAGCTTAGGCAAATCGGAGAATCACTCGTCATATAGATCGAAGCGATACGTCTATTAGAAGAGGATGACAACAATGGGTGGACAGGAGCAGATTTCAGCGTCATGATGGTAGCGGTTGACCTAGGGCCACTGAAGATCAAGAGGACAGATTGATTGTCGGATCAAATGTCACAGCTCCTGATTCATCGTTATCAACCATCAATTGTGCGAGCCACACGTGAGTGTCCACCATGACCATTCACAGACCTCTTATAGAGTGAAATTGACGCTTGTACCAATCGCTATGCCACCTGCCACTTACTCCTGCACACTTTCGAGCCAGATTACGGTGATTATTGGTTTGATCAGGTTGAAATCATAATGACTGGGGACGTATAGTGTTTAGCGACGAATTTCGCTTCCAACTGTGTCCTGACGATCATCGAAGACGTGTCTGGAGACGCCCAGGACAGCGTGCCAACACTGCTTTCACTACTGCCCGCCACACAGGCCCTCAATCAGGAGTTACGGTCTGGGTGTCATTTCTTTTAACATCCAGAACCCTTTGGTCATCATTAGAGGCACACTTACAGCCCAACGGTGCGTTGATGACTTTCTGAGAACTGTTTTGCTACCGTTCCTTTTGCAGTGCGTTGGCCTTACTTTTCTCAAGATAAGGCCAGACTACATGTGGCACATGTTTCTATAAACTGTCTGCCTTCATTAAAGCATGTCTGGGATATGATGGGTAGGTGACTGCATCTTCCAGGGAATGTTAATGACCTTCCCAATGATTGTAGCAAATTTGGCAAGAAATACCGCAGGAGACAATCAGGGTGTTTTATCATTCTATGCCACGTCGTATTGCTGCTTACATCCAGGCAAGAGATGGGTTAATACCTTATTGAACTCGTTACTTTGTAACTATGTAACTCTGAAATAAATCATTCAATTTTTCTGAAATTTTAATCATTTTCTATTCCGTACGTACCCACCAATTTTTGTCTTTATCGGAGAATTTATTCTTGATGCGTCGTTTTTTGTCTTATAGAGTGTATTTTCCAAACTGTTTCATAACAGTTGATTAAGTTTTTGCATTTGAAACATCTTTACATATTTATTCTTCAAAAATTAGTTCATTGTCACATGGCTTTTTAATAAGCAAATGAGGTTTTTAAAGATTTTCTTAAAATTTACACTCTAAAGCACCTGATTTATTTTGATCACGTAACTCAGATTTCAAATAAATATTTCCACATGACACTTATGGTTTTCTTCTACTGGTAACAAAATACGAATGCACTTTTAAAATGGGCTGAATACATGTGACGTCATTAGACATATGATAATGCCAAGAACGTGTTTCTAGCCATTCAGTTCAAAAATTCACTTGACTTCGTAATCACCCGATAAAAGCAGCTGATGCTTTGCGTTGTTGCCAACGTTTGCTCTTTGCAGAAACTTTCTCTTAAAAAATACAAAATTGCCAACAACAATAACGCAAATAATTTACAAAAGGCAATTTATTGGAAAATGCATCATAAAATAAGTTGTTTTTTTTTTAAAAAAAAAATTAAAATCATTTTGAAGAAATTTCTTTCATATATTATTTGCACATCTTTACCCAACAATAAAATTTGAAGTTTTATAAATAAAACCGCAAGTAAAACTATTTAAACGTCTATTTTGAATGCAATGGAGAACGCGTGTTTGTTTTTACCGTGGGACAGCCATGAATTGAGCCCATTGCTCACAGTGTGAGGACAACTTATTTTCGGCTCAGCTTCTCAAAATTTTATCACTTCTTCTGCTGCAGTAACTGCGAAGATTTTAAGTACTCTTTTAGATGACTCCGTTGCTCAGCCGAAAGTTTTCTGGACAGTAAAATCGAACTACATCTTTTTGCCCATTTTTGGAATTCCAGCTATTAAATCGGATATTTAAGGCGAAAATGAGTGTGAATCCGTCCCCACATTTTTTTTAGACTCTAGGTAGACTCCTTGTGCGCCGGCAAGTATCACACAAGGCTTACAAACGTAAGTCAATCGCCTCAATCAAAAGGAGTAAGGATAAGGGGTTTCAAGTAGAAGGATATAGACACAAATGAGAATCAGAAGGAAAAAGAAACGAAAAAAATGAATACAAATACAATAAATATAGAATAAAATACAAGATTTCTAACAAGAAAACGGAGACATTCAGTAATTAAAATTTTACAATTGGGAAGATTAGGAAACATGATCATAATAAAATTTTCAAAATACAAATACATAAAGCATACATATACACATGGGTACACATGTAGAAACATATATAAAAATTTATACACAAATATATACATACACATACACACATATATACACACTCATGAACAAAAAAAAATAGCGCACCAAGAAGGAGTCGTCAAAACAAAACGAAATTTTACATGCGTAATGACTACTTTGATATAAGTAAATGATTAGAAAATCAAAGAAAAAAAATTATTTCAGAAAAAAAGGCAAAAGAACGGAGAATTTAATACCCTTTTGAACCCCCTCTAGCGTGAATGCACGATGTGATACGATCGGGCATTGAGACATACAAGTTCTGTATGATGTCTTGAGACATTTGATACATATTTGCTGAAACCTTGCCTCTAGTTCGTTCAAACTCGTTGAATGTCCAACTCACCATCCCAAATGACCCTAGATATGCTTGATTGGAGACAAATCTGGGGATTGGGCAGGACAATGAAGGGTAGTAACATGCGAAGACAGACCCTTGCCGTGTGAGACCGAGCATTGTCTTGTTGAAAAATGGCTCCTGGGAGCCGTTGCATGAGTGGAAACACATGTGGTTGTAGGATGTCATGGACACACCGCTGGGATGTCATGGTTCCACGGATCAATACTAGGGGTGACAGTGTATTGTAGGCAATGACACCCCATACCATCACACCAGCCGTGTGAGCGGTGTGACGCTGTAAAGCAAAGGCAAGATTAAGGCGTTCACCACGGGGTCTCCACACCCGAACACGATTGTCATCACTGCTGAGATTGAACCTGGATTTGTCGCTAAAGACGACCTGGTTCCATTCAACTGCGGTCCAGTTTCATACTAAGCGGCACGACTACAAATGGTGGCTTCGACGGGTGGGTGTAACGGGAGGGCACACGTAATGGGTGCCACGATCCCAAATGTCCTTCAACCAGACACCTTCGTATGGTTCGAGAAGACACAAGGGCCCCTACTGAAGGTGCTAACTGTGCCTGGATGGCGGCCGATGAAGCAGTTGGCTGTACGCGTGCATTTCGTACGATGGGGTGGTCTTCTCGACGACTGGTCTGTCGAGGGAATCCTGAGCCTGGTCTTCGTGTGAATGACATTTATCGGATCCACTGGTCCCAACACCTCTCACAACACAGTCAGAGCAGCCTAATTGACGAGCTACTCGCCTAGCTGATCACCTAGCTTCCATCGTGCCGATGATTCCCCCTCTCTCAAACTGCGACAGCTGCTCATATTGTCTTTTAAAAACGGTGTATGGCATGTCTACTTCAGCTTTTCCTTTGTAAGCGATTCAGCACACTCAAATAAACTTTAGTTACCTGTTTTATACTCCACGGAGAACGATGTTAAACGCCCTAAACCGGCTCTTCATAATGCGCAATCACGCTGCATTTTTAATCATTTGCATATCTCCCCGACATGTACCTTCATGCCAAGTTTCGTTCGATCCCGCAGTTATTTCTTGGTGTGCTAATTTTTTTTGTCCACGAGTGTATATATACAAATATATTCACGTACACTGTAAATGTTAGCAAACAGACAAAATTTACAATCTAAATAATACGGGGAAATGCATGCACAAAACGATGTAAAAGATGATCTGTTTTGAATTAAGGCTCAGAAAGGAGGAGGCCATGCTATATATTGTTCTTTTGTAGGCAATTCAAGGGTGTATGTCTTTCGGAAGAGAATTTAGTACAGGCAAGTATAAGATGCCTGACATTCTGGACTGTGTCTCTGGAGAAAGAACACTGGTCAGTAGGCGACAAATTGAAGTGCTTCAAATGGGCTTTAAAGTTTCCATGCCCATTTAGAAAAAGGGTAAGCTTAAAATCTGGTTGAAAATGCTTAGTCCTTAAACGGTTCTGAATAGAAGGGGAATAAATTCCATGGTGAGATGCGCATTTTTTGATATTTGATTCAAGTTATTCCACTCGGAAATAATCTTTTCCTTAAAAACATTTTTATAATATGATTTCCGTATGTTCATAGGAATCAAATCACTTAATTTTGTCGCTTCTTTTGCAAACCAATCAGCCCGTTTATTGCCATAGATTTCTGTATGTCCGTGAACAAAAAAAAAAAAAAAAAACTTGTACATCTCTGCTTCGAGAAGAAAATTGAGATTAATTTTCGTTTTAACAGTTAGTTAATTTTAGGAATTAATGTTATTTAAGGCATATAAAGACGAAAGAGAATCGCTGCAAATTAAGAAATTTGATGAAAGGTTTTCGTTTTCACAGATCCAAGAGACGGTTTGAGCTATGCAAAGTAATTCAACCTGAAACACACTACATTCATCTCTTATTCTAAATGGGCGAGTTTCAATTTTAATAAAATCTTGGAAGATAACAAATGCAAGGCCAACCTTACTGCTGATTTTGCTACCATCTGTAAAGCAGAGAACAGGAAAGTTGTTTTCACTGGCCGGATGCTTTTACAGCTCATTGAGCACCTCAGGACATAACATGAAACCTTTTTGTTGTTTTTGGAATGAGTAGTAGTTTTGTAGTCTAATTCAGCTGTATTTCAATTTTGTCCACGGTCTATATTAATTCACAATTTTAAGATATCTGAATCATTTTGTTGATTTAAAATATTTTATTAACGATTATAAAGACATTACGCTAAAAGATAAACACTAACTACTACTACTACAAAAATCTGAATGAAACATAAATCAAAATTTTACTACATCCAACGTATCGTGATTTACCACCGCCTTATCATTTCCCTCAAAAGAGGAAAATCCCGCGCTCTATGAATGTCAGGACGCGCTCTCATAGGGGACACAGCGCCATCTAGCGAGGTTAACTGATCTCACTACACATTCCATTTTTGTTTCGAATACTTATTGCGTAATTGATAAACTAATGTAATAGTTACTTCATAATAGTCAAAACTCTTCAAAATCAAGGAAAATTATTTAAAATATAGTCAAAAATATCTATGCAAAAAACTGTAAAAATGAATTGAAATAATTGTAGCTCCTATGAACTATTTTTCACTATAACCCCAAGGTAAATATTTTACTTCAGAAAAAAAAAAAAGAAAATTTAGAAAGATTGTCATTCTATTACTAAAAAGATTGTGTAATCAAAATCCTGAATCATGATACATACACATTCTTTCTGTACACTAACACGTATCAAGTGCTTACTTGATAAGAAATAATTTACAAATTCAGCATCAGATTATGTATCCATAGACGCGTACTAAGAGTAAATTTTATTGAATCCAATCATTCTTCACCTAAACACTTGAAAAAAATATATAAGCAAGCAAAATGCAAAAATAGAAGTTAGTTCGGAGTTAGAATCAGACGCTTAAAAATGGCGACTGTTAACTCCCTTTTATATCTTTTACTTACCTTTCCTCCCACCCCTGAATCAGTGACAACTGAAATCAATCGATATGGTAAATAAAACTTTTATTTATACGTATTTCAATTAAACTGCAATATTTATTGCATATATTTGTATTTGCAAGGTAAGATTAAAGAAAGAATAATTAGAGCTCATACATAAAATGTAAAACTGTCTACTAGAAAAGTTAAATTTTGTAAGTATATGAAATATTTTGTTGACTGTTACTTTTAAATGCAATGTAAATTAAAAATTTCCTAGGAGGAAAAAAGCAATATCTTTAGAAAATGAAAAAAATTGGCTATAAGTTTTTACATGTTATATAACTTTTTTTTAATCATCAGGTCTATTATTGATTAGTGATACTTACCAAAAATTTGTACTTTTTGTGACGCCGAATTCTTTCTGTCACGAATTGATTATTTAATGGCTAAAATTTAAAATGTGTGTTCTTTTTTTAAAGACCTAAACACTATCTATAAATAATTGTATTTTTGTAACTTTCGAATAAGCGTAATTTTAGCTGATATTTTGTATGTATTTGTGTACTAATTAATAAAAGATTATTTTTGTACTAGTAGAAATGGAGTATCAATATACATTAAATTTTGCTCGTAATACCAACGCTGGGATTGACGATAGAGTAGTTAACGAACAAACTACATACATATGGTTCGAAAACGTTCCATTCTGAAGAAAAGGACTTATAGATAATAGCACGCGGGAAGTCATCAGTCTTTGTTTATAGTGTCATTAAGATCTTGAATTCCATTTGAATACATATTAATTTAGTCAAAATATTTACAAAAAAGATGCCCTTGATGGAAAAATCATATAAAGAACTTTATTGTTCAATTATTTATATATTTATATGTGTTCGTCTTTCAACTTGCCGAACACTTTACTTGATCATGTAATTAATGTATATATATGTACATATTTGTATGTGTATACGGTTTTGAAAAAATTGACCCTTTATCGAAAGGGGAGTAGTGGAGACACATTATAGGCAACAATTTATTGTTCTAGAACTAATAAACCCTAGACGCGTGAAACTTAGCAAATACGTGTTTTTGGTTAAATAGATATCTACTAAGAAACGAGTTTGGCGAAAGTCGATTCCTAAAGCGGGTTACGGAAGCATTTTTGACCCAAATTCCTGTTTTTGAACTATCAGATTCACAAGCTTAAGATTTGGAAAACATGTTTTTTTTGTGGCTCAATGATCGACTAGGGTTGGGTTTTGCAGAAATCGACTCCCAAAGATGGGGCTAAGGGAAATAGAACATAAAACAATCCCGTCTTATGAATTGAAGTCCCATCCTTTTTAAAACAAGAGGTATGAGGGCTATATATAACAATGTTTTAATTCATTGCAATGCTAGGATTTGGATATCAATAACGTAAAAACACTATATTACGAAGCAATACGGTGAAATACTTTGTGAAACGGATGGGTACTGCTACTGAAACATAAAAGGAAAAATAAAATGCAAGTTTCAAGTGTTATAAAACATTATCCTTTGAAGATCCAAATTCTTACTCTGACAATGTTATTAAGGATAATTATCACAGAAATAAAAGAATTCTTTGCACAGCTTCACCTCATGTAATCATTAATATGGACTATTCTTTTAATTTATAGGCTAGTGTCTCTTTCATCTGTTAGATAAATAACAAATTTGTAAAGAATATATTTGAATATACTACTTTTTAAACACCTTAACTATCTGCAGAGTTTTCAGAACAGGAGACCACTTAGTACAAATATCAGTAAAATAGGTGAAAAAGAATTCTTTCGCAAAATGACATAATGAAATCATCTCATATAGTTTAAATTTTATTTTATGTTAATGTATCCGACTACGTTCGGAACCGTGATTTTGCAAAAGCGTATAAATGGATAATATTTATGATATTTAGTGTCACTTAGATTAGAAAATGTATGTAAAATTGTTTTATGAATAGTATTACAGTAAAAAAATTATTTAAGTACAATATTTTGACCAAAAATGAACATAGAATGACCCATTTTCAAAATGTTCTCCTTTTGTGAAAAATGCTTCTATTATAATAATGTTTTGCCTGTATATAGCGCCGACCTCTGTACAGAGGCTCAACTAGAATTTTTGAAATATTTAACTTAGAAGTGGGTTTATTCATGTTTTAAGACAACAGAGGGGAGAAATTTTAAGAAGAAAACGCCGATAATTATTTCAATGGGTTGTCACTCTGAAAATAATGTGAATTTTTCAAAAATCATAGTTGAGCCTATGTATAGAGGTCTGAGCGATATACAGGCAAAATATTATAATAGAAGCATTTTTCACAAAAGGAGAACATTTTGAAAAAAGGTTATTCTAAGTTAATTTTTTGCCGAAATATTGTATTTAAATAATTCTTTTTTGTCAAAATGTCCTTAAAACAATTTTATACATGTATTCTAATATAAGTGACACTAAATATCATGAAAATTATCCATTTATGCGCTTTTTTAAAATCACGGTTCCGAACGCAGTCGGATACCTTAATGTTACCAAATTCATACATTATAATGTTATTTGTAAGAGATTCATAGTCATAATTTTAGATAAATTTAAAGGAAATATTGGGAAGTTATTTGCTAGAACTTTTATAAAATAATTGATATTCATGGTAAAGGTATAATCAAGTTTACAAAGTTCACTCTACAGGATCTATGTTTAATATAAACAATGTTATTTTTGAATGTTTCATGTATAATATATTTTCTCTATATTAATGGAAATTTATTGGGTTTCTAGACTGGAAGAATGAAGAAACCACTATCATATCACAATCATATCTTGATCCAATAACCGAGAGACCTGAGATCTCAGCATCATTGCAGAGTAAGTATATTTATGTCTGTCTGCATTTGATCAAGTGTGTAAGTTAGAGATTTATAGAGAGATTTTAAGCCTAATTTTCCAATATGCAATTCAGTTTAGGAATGAATGTTAGATGGGATCAAATTTTTTTTTTTTAGTATTTCAAATTCTATCTACATGGAAAAAATATTCTATGGGATGTAGATGAAGAAAAAAAGAAATTAAAATTAATTAATATTCCACAAGGAGAATTGCAATTTAGATGTTTGAGCTTATTTATGGTAAAATTCCACTTAATTTTAATTAAAGTTAAACGGGCATTACATTGCTTTTTAACATTTGTTGCAATGAGGGAACACATACTACTTTATAGATACACGAAGAAATTATTAGGCACATTCAACACACAGATTCTATAATGTTAAATTTTCTCAAGAAGAGCATATTGTCGAAATTACAATGCACGATAAAACGAAAAACAGGAAAAAAAAAGATTGATCGGACTGATTTGAGATTGTGGGAAAGCAGAGCTGGGGATGAAATGTTGTTGTGTACATTGTACTACTCAGTACTTAGCACTCACTGATATTTGTTTATTTATAGTGAAGAAAATTGAAAAATTTGAGTCTCTAAAAACTAACCAAAAATAGGTCATTTTCCATTTTTCCAAAACTCAGTCTCTTGCTGGAAATATTAAAATTTTGAAATTCTTTTTTTTAAAAATTATTTTCTCTTAATCTCCACACCACAGAACACATGATTTATGTAGATACTGATTTATAATCAAGCTGGCCAATTGAAACATGAGAAATAGGGCATCCTCTTTCGGACAGCTCATCTGCCTTTTTATTACCGTGGATGCTGCAATGAGAATGAATCCACTGTAAAAAACAATCATGTAGATCTTGTAGTAGGGATATGCATTGCATTAAAAAGAACGACATAAGAGCTTGGTAGCTATTGAAAGTATTGCTGCTTGAGAATCTGATATTATGCCACTTTATACGGAAAGGGAAGGAGAAGCTTTGAGTTTGGTTAAAGCAGAGCTTTTTAACCACCTCAGTATCACTATGAAACGCGGTCTTATCAATAGTTAGAGAAATGCTCACAGAAAATTCCGAGTTTGGCAGCACTATTTATATCAAGTTTTGGTCCATCAGTATAGATGTGCAAAAAAGCTTCAGCAGTAAAGCGATTATAGATATAGTTCTCGTACCGTGCTGAACAACGCTGCAATGCAGTCTTGAGTCTGAAACATTAACCTGTTCGGACAAATTGAGTTTCCCTGTTAAGCCTAACTTCATTTCAAAATTCATATAAAATCCTTGCTGTAATAAAATACGCCAAAATTTATGGTTTATAATCATACCAAATTCCATAAGTTCCAAATCCAGATCACACCGGTATGATCACGGGACTCAGAAAGGGGAAAGGGTTGCGGTAGCCCAGTGGTCAACGTATCGGATCATGGCAGGCATGTCATGACTCTCCGTGTAGGGGAATGATGCACGTTAAATCTGTTGAGAACTCAAACGTCCTCCCATTGGTGTGGTAGTTAGGAGGGGGGTGCCAGCTCAGGTGTCACCCTCGTCACTTAACCATTGTTTAAAATTGCGAGATCCGTCACCAAAATCCCTCGTCTAGCTGAACAGTGCGACGTTAATCTTCACTCGCTCACTCACTCAGAAAGGGGAAAACGCACATATGAGGCCATGTTCCCTGAAGTGATCACATATGTGTAATCATGGCCCTAAACGGGTGAAAAATATCAATAACGTAGGAAGTTATTAAAACTAGTGGGTGTGGTAACAATAGTTCAATCTGCGTTTTTGTCAGTAATGTTACCAAAGATAAAAGAAAACCTGTACTATTTAAAAACTCAATTAAGTAATATAATTCGTATATTTTCTGTTATCTATTAACTTTCAGTATGAGGCTTTAAGCAAATGTTTGTATAATGATTATGCTTTATTGTAAATTATTTAACCTGAAAAAAGTTTCTCCGTTCATAAATATACAATGATCTTCCACTTTAATATCTTCTCAAAATTCTAATCCACCTTTTGATCCACCTTCCACCTGATTGAAGTCAATTTTTTTCTTTTTGCAATTACTACCAAAATATGTCTGATATGAAAATAGATGCTCCGCCCCATTTTATATGTTCTCTAAGAAAAAGCTTTTATATTAAACGCAACCTTTACCGGTTGATTCAAAAATAGTGTAACCAATTTGAGAGCATCATAATTTTTTTCGAATTAAGTTATTTACATGAAACTTTCAATGTGGTTTCCTTTGGTAAAATACATTTTGCGTAAGCGTTTTCGCCAAGCCAAAAAGGTTCTTTGACTACTTTTGGGGGTATTTTTCCAGCTTTTACTTTGATTGCTTTTTGAAGCCCTTGGAGAGCTCATAAATAACATTTGTTTAACTGTTTTTTTTTTGTATCCCCATAAAAAATAATTGCAATTAACACAGTCAGGGGATGCTGGTAGCCTTTTCTCGGGAGGAAGAAATTTTAATTTTTAATCTTTCAGCCATTTTATAGCTGATTTTGCAGTATGACTTGGTGCAGAATCTTGGTGCAAACCAAAGTTTCTTTGAGGGTAAAGACGTATACTTTTTTTGAGCAAGTGTTTCAAAACTGTATTCTGATATAGTATTTAGCATCAATTTTAGCCTTAGTTATACAAAAAATTGTTTTGTTAAGCCTTGAGAGGAAATTCCCACCTATACCATAACACCTGACGGCCAACTTGCATTTTACAAAACAGCTGCCTCTTTTCGACGTTTTTTGCGTTAAATATAATGTATCTTCATTTTGCAGTTGTGAATCACAGATGAAACAGTGCTTCATCTGAAGTTATCCATTCTTAATCTACTTTTACTTAACATTAAATACAGAGACCAAGAGCGTTTTCATTTTTTTATGGTCTAAAGACATTTGAAGGTAGACCTGGTTTATTCATTTTTTATAGCCAATTTTCTTCATCTGACGACAAATTGTTGATTGAAACACCTATAGTTTATTTGCTAAAATTCTTTGAGGCAGAAGATTTTCTGCAGCGATAAGTCTTTCTAGCTTCTATTTTTCTTTTTTCTTAAGGATTTCCTTTCATCCGCATTTTTTTCCTAGAGCTGTTGATTGGCAGCCAAATTTTGTTTCTTTTCGAAGTTTCTATAGTAATCTATTAGTAAAATGTCTTTTCTGATTTTTAAATGCTTTATTTATAACAAAATTTGAGCAAACATCCTTCAAAATCATTGAAATTTCGTTTCGGGTTTGAGGATTTAGTATTTTACTCCTACTAATAAAAATAATTAGATTGGTAATTTAAATGTTTCATTTTTAAAATATAACTGACAGTAAAGCAATAAAAAATTACCATTCATAGTTATATGCTTTTAAAATTGGTCACACTAATTTTGAATCAACCGGTATGCTTATAGAAGGGTATAATTACCATGCACCAAGACGAGGAGGATTTACTCTTTTGCTTGTATTTTTCGAAAGCTAAATTAAATTAGAAACAGTATAAAGATATTTTTTTTGCATTTCTGAAATTAAAAACAATACATACAGACAGAAGAAAGATTTCAAAATATATCTAAAACTTTTGGTCAAAATACAAAAACATTTCTTTTCATTCTCATTTGCGTTACTCATGCTAACTTCGAAGATCTCATTGATTTTTTGATAAACCTCTCTTTTTATTTCAATGTATTTAACAGTAAAGAAAATGTGTGTGTTATCTCTTAAGATATCTTATGAGGTTCATAAAAAATTAAAATGCGAACATTGAAATACTCATTATTTCTTGAATATTTGAAAAAGAACTTGTGCATTTTATGAGATCCGTCGTATTTAACACAGGAAAAATTACATTTCGGAAAATTAATGGGACAAACCATTTGAAAAGAGTGTCATTTTTCAATGAACAAGAGTTTTAAAGAAAACCTTCAAAATAAAAATGATTAAAAAATTTCGTGTGCTTAGAATAAACTAATTGAAAATAGTTATTTCTTTTTAAAACAAAAACATTATTTAAAAAAAATTTTTTGTTCTTATTGTGCTATAAATGTTTATATGATTATAATTGTAAGATGTTTCTTAAATCCTGTTTACACTTAATAAATTGATTTTACAGGAATAAAGTGTAAATCCAATGAAACATTTTCTAAATGTAATTATCTGTGTCAAAAGAACTGTGACAATTATGATAAACCTTTCCCATGTCCAAGGGTTTGTGTTTGGGGTTGTATATGTAAAGAAGGATACGTAAGAGGACCGAATAAAAATTGCATAAAAATAGAAGACTGCGGGTCGAAACCTGAACAAAAGGCAGTTGAAGGTAAGCTATAAAGTATTAAAAACTTTTTAATTAATGACCAGAATTTTAAAAAAGTAATATATATAGTTTCTTCAATACTATCTTTCCACTGTACTTACGGAAGCTCATTTAAGAGCTACTTTTGTTTTATGAGTTAAGGTTATCTGTGTGAAACACATTGTTGACCCCTAAAATGCAACGTCTAAAAATTGTGAATTTTTCATATTGCATGGGAAGTGAGTGGTTGTACCAATGGTTAGAATTCAAGTATCGACTAACATCAAGAGAGTTAATATTACCGCCCAAAAGGGTTAACGAATAAATGAATAACGAAATATCACATTTTGAAATAATAGGTTTCTTTGCCAACACCTTCCCATATAACTCATGGAAAATACAGGCGTCATTCATTTCTTTTGGCCGTCAGTCATCAACGTTTTTGAGATGAAAAACTGCTTATAAATAATGCAGAATATCTTTCTGAGAAATTAATGATTATGATTATGTTGGGTTTAATCAAGCAACGCGCGCGCGATAAAGTGAATATGTGTTCGATGGATACAAAAGATAATGACTGATACATGCCACCAATTTAACAGCCTTTTCGTACCTCTCTACATGATCATTGAAATATTGTGTAAATGACAGGGAAGGATCTTTTTGTCATGTCAACGACCATATCTTAACATGTGCTTTTTAAGTTTTGAACATCATACTTAACTACAGACAGAAATTTAATCCTTTTAAAGTAAGTAGCTCTATATTAACTGTTAAAAGGATATTAAGGTTGATAAATTTGTAAAAATTCACTATTAAGTAATCAGGGGTCTATCCCGAACCGAAAAACGTGGCAAGGGGTCTATGAGACAAATATATTTGGGAACCTCTGGTTTAGAGAATCAATGAAAAAAGGACCACAAATCCCGACATAAATAAGCGCTGCGATACGAAATCTTGAAACAATGGCACGTCAAATGCGCTGTAAACAAGGCTTAGTGAAGTCTAACGAAATTTTAGGGTAAACAACTCTTCTCTTTTGGTCATTTAGTCTACGTTCAATTCATAGAAAGAGAAATAAGAAATTGTTTTCAAGATTATAAACTTTTTCATAAATAAGAGATTATTACTTTTGTTTCTACCTTTAATAAGTTACAGAGATGGCTGCAAGAAATAATTTTATTAATATTTTGAAATATTTCTTTCCAACATATTTTATTTCTTTCATAATGTTTTAGTAAAAGTCCACATTTCTCTTGCGAACTTTCATATAAGATGTTCTCAATGTCGTTTAGTGTTATTTGAAAAATTCCCAAAATGCCCGGGAAATTTTTCCCCCTTTCATTTAAAAACCCTTGGAAAATATTTTCATAAATGATGGTTATACCTGATTAACTCCGAATACAGCTTACTCATTGAATCACACAGAATTACTCAGTTGAATTCAATTCTTCAGTTCTTAATTTTTGGTTAGTTATGCGAGTATAGTACCAAATATACAGTATGAATATCTTGGGAAAGAGGACATTTTCGATTTAAAAAAACTTATGCATGGTGCATGTTAGAAAAAAAAACTATTGTGAATAACTATATTCACAAAAACTAAAGATATGTTAATTTACTTAAATTATGCAATGGCTGAGGATGCTTCCCATAATTTCCCTTATAAAAGGATAAAATAATTTTTTAAAAAGGCCATTAGGTTTCTTTTCTAGTGATATATAAAATATGTAAGACAACTGCTGAACAAAATACAAGTATGTATAATACATAAGTACTGAAAATTAGTCAATAAACATCAAACTTTGTAGTAGAAGAGGTATATTATTTCATCTAAGATTAAATGAATCTAATAAAAATGTTCTGCATAATGTTCCTGAAGTCAAGAAGAGGGAAAGCCTTTTACTGAGGTAATAGTTTATATTTTAAATATGCGTGCAATTATGTAAACAGAAATGTTAGTGAATTGGTGTGTTTTATCTCCTTTTTTTAATATTAAACAGGAAGAATTTATTCTCAACTAGACCATAGTAGATGTCCAACGAATGAGCGCTGGGACGACTGCTCCGCCCATTGTCAGAAAAACTGCAGCCAATTTAATGATGATATTCCTTGCAAAGGAAAGTGCACGCGTGGTTGTGTTTGCATGGATGGTTACGTTAGAGGACAGGGAAAATGCATATTGCCTTATGAATGCAAAAAGAAATCGGAATCTAATCAAGAGTCAAGTAAGTAATAAAGAATTCAGTAAAATGTAACAATTAAAAATATAATCTAGTTATTTAAAAAACATAAAAGTTAAACAAGTAATATAAAAAAGTTTTTTTAAGTCAATTTTCACTTACAAGGGGAGAGCACGACTAAGGAAATTAATTTTGGTCGAATTTTAGTAGCTCCTTTTTGGTGTTCAACCCTTAATGTAATTCCCGAATCCAGTCAATTCAGAAAAAGGGTTCATGCTTACTTTTTACAATTAAGTTTCAATTTTTTCCCCTGGCCCCGTGGCTCGGTTTTAATCGTCTGCTTTGAATGCGGGTGGAACCTTAATCACGCGGAAAACTTTTTCTTCAATTTCTTTTTAAATTTTTTCTTAAAAAATTAAATAAATTATTTATGAAAGGTTTAAAATATTGAATGATATTCTACGTAATTTTTTTACATTTTATAAAGTAAAAAAAAAATTTCTGTAGTTAAATAAATATTTATATAATGTTTAAAAATATTTTTTTTATATATAAATAAAAAAATTTTTTAATAAAAAAAATAATAAATATAAAATGTTATTTTTCATAAAAAATTATTTACAAATAGTTTTATAATGTGAAATATAATATACTATAAATGAAATATTATATATATAATATAAAATAATTTATAAAATATATTATTATTGAATTAATTATTTTATAATTGTATGAAATACTTAATACGTCCTTTTTAAATAAATTTACTTAATTTTAAAAAATATTTAAATAATTTTAATAAATGTATTTAAATAATTTTTAATAGTTTTGATTAATATTAATTAAATATTTCAAATTAATACTAATTAATTATTTAATTAATATTAATTTTAAATAATTTTATTAAATAATTAATTTTAATTAAAAATATTTTAAATAATTTTAATTAATAGTACTTTTAAATAATTTTAATTAATAATAATTTTAAGTCATTTCAATTAATAATGAATTTTATGCAATTTTAAGTTTTAATAATTTTATGTAATTTTCATAATTTTAAGTAATTTTAATTAATAATTTATTTTAAATAATAAATGTATTTATTTTTTACTTTATAAAATACAAAATAATTACATAAATATCATTTAATATTTAAAATAAACCTTTCATAAATAATTTATTTAATTTTAAGAAATAATTAAGGGAATTGAAAGAAAAAAAAGATTTCTGCGTGATTCGAACTCGGTTCCACCCGTATTCAAAGCAAACGATTAGCCAACCGAGCCACTGAGCCGGTGAAAAAAATTGAAACTTAATTGTATAAAAGCTAAGCATGAATTTCGAACGCTGTTTTCTCCGAATTGACTGGCCATTCGAATGAATTACATTAAGGGTTGAACACCCTAAAGGAGTACTACTATTACACCAAGTCTTGACCCTAAATGAATTTCCTTAGTCGTGCCCTCTCCTTGTTAGATCAAAAAAGAAAATTTTTATTTTAGCTACTTTTTATATAATAGTTACAATTAATATAAATATGTATATACATATGACAGAATCACAACATTAAGTGGTAATTAATTTTTATTAAAGTATCGTATTGTCATCCAAAGCAATCGTGTCTATAAAATTTCAGTTCAACTGAATGCTTTAAAACGTGAGAAAAAAACCTTTTCACAAGTTTTGATACAAGTCACCAAATGCGTCGCTAAGCCGCCAAAAATGGTGCCAACGTGGCTGTATTTGTAATTCTTTAAATAATTAGTTTTAATCAATTATTTTTTATTATAATTAAATTATTGTATTGTCTTCAAGAATAATCATGTATATAAAATTTCAGTTCAATCGAGCACTTTAAAATGTATTTTATTAACGATTGAAAATTCCACCAAGATAATAAATAAATATATAGAGAGTGTGAGCTAATAGTAGGAAAAAAAAAGTTCAGATGATAACCCTGCATACATTGTTTAAAATAATACAAATTTCGCAGAATCTTCTGATATTTCAGCTGAGTAAAAGTAACTTTATATGTTACAGGTACATTCAATATTTTTTTGTCATGATGCATTTAAAGGCTGAGATCTAAGACTTATAATTTTTGGAGGAACTATTTTTTTTATAAATACTAGAAGAAAAAAAAAATATATTTGCCTAAAATTATTTTTATGTTAATTATTATAATTTAAAAGATAATCTAAAATTAATTATTAATTAGTTTTTAAGTAAATTCATTTTTTTCTTCCTTCCTTAAGTGCAGTATAACAAACCTGCAAAAGTGGAAACAAAAGTTCTTTGAAAGAATTTTTTCCGTCCAAAGTGGATTTTTTAAAATTTTTTTTCTTTTTGTCAAGGATTGTTTGCTAACTTATAGAAGGGAGCTTATTCTCTTTTAGAAAGTTGATTTTACGGTAATCCAGTGTTTCTCAAACTGTGGCGAGTTCCCCCTTTGGGGGGCGTGACAACTGTACAAGGGGGGCGCGAGCATATTGAAAAGTTGAAAAGAATTTTTTTAAAAAAATTATTTAATTTACTGAACGTAAGCAAACAAAATACACTGGTGTGCAAAACTTAAGCAACAATGTAAAAATTTAGCAGATAGCCATGAAATTGCAGAAAAGGAGGTCTGGAGATCAGTAGAGGGAACACGTAAGTCAGTAGAAACGTCAGGGGTATGCAAATATCAGGGAAAAAAACGTCAGGGAAGCGATGTGAGCGTACGCAAAAGGGGTGATGTCGGCGCGCGCTGCTAAACAGTAGAATGAAATGAAGGAGGGAAAACACCATATTCTCTAAAAGTGCCAGTGAGTCAGTTCGTGAAAATATGGCTAGAAGAAATCATCTGGATGACTTCCCCGTGGAAGAATGATGGAAAGCTGGGGGGGGCGTCTGTCCCGTGTGCTGCGGTTGGAATCCAAAAGGTTGTTTCGCCCCGCTTGGCTTTCCCAAAACCCCCAGGCAGCGGGTAGAAAGGTTGGTGGGGCCCCCCGGACGAAACTGCAGGGGATGACCGATATATATTTCAGGCGAAAAAAATCGACAGCGTGCAAGCGCCATTGCTCAAACCTGTACAGCAACAGGTCGACAAGTGTAGCGGTTTACGTGGCCAGACGCCCACAAAGGGGCCTGTTCACCCGCCGTCCTGAACGCTGCCTCCCGTTGAAAAAAGGCCACCGAAAACCCCCCTTTTTCAGTGGGGCTGAGAGCACAAAAACTGACAACTGATCAATGGGTCGGTTTCTTTTACGGATGAAAGTCGGTTTTACTCGAAGCGATTCTCAACCCTTTTTTATTTGGGGGAGATCGGGACCCGGTTTTATCCCGTAAATCGGAAAGACATCGTTACGGTGGTCCTGGGTTCTTGTCTGGGGGGCATTATGTTAACGGCGGAATGAGCTTCCCATTTTCAACAGAGGGTCGTTTCCCGGGGATCGCTATTGGGGGGTACTTCTTCCCATCTGCATCTTTCCGAGGTGCCATTGGCCCAGACTTCATCTTTATGGATGACAATGCACTGCCACATCCCTCTTGCTGTTGAGGAGCTGCAGAAAGTGAAGATATCACTGAATGGATTGGCCAGCGTGCTCCCCAGATTTAAATCCCAACGAATATGGGGGGATGCTTTGGGGAGCATTGCCCCCGCTCACATCACCCGGGTAAAACCCCCTCAAACAGATGTTGATTGAGGAAGGGGACTCCAACCTCAAAAATGGACCAGCTGGTTCTGAGTATGCGGAGACGGTGAAAAGAAACCCATTGTAGTAAGGGGAGGGCATATACCATATTAAGGAAATCGTTGTTGTTCTTCCTGTTGGATAGACAATCATGAGTCACGATACTATCGTTCAAAAAAAGCTTGTTTTGTTTGTTTCCCATACCGTTTTGTATTTTTTTTTCAGCGCCGATGCTTTCGTCACCCTTTTACGTACATAATATCCCCCCCTTTTTCAGAATTTCATGCCCCCAGATGATTTTCGTAGTTATGGCAATAAACCCACCTGTTGCAAGTTTTGCACAAGTGTATATTCTGACGTAATAAAAATAAAAAAGCCCTTTTCATTTATAAATGTATCAGTGCTACAAATTTTTTACAATTAATTTAACAATACTAAGTTAAGAACAAGTTTAATAATAAAAACCCGTGACCCTATTTATTTTCATATATAAAATTATTTCAAAAAAACACTTATCTTTTTTCCTTTGTCGGTTAAATTTAATTATTAACTTCGATTGAAAGTTACACAATCCGCTTCACAATGTCAACAGTTTTTTCCCTGTAGGGGTTATGGGGTGATTGGGGGGGGGAAGGAATAAAGAAACAAATGATCTGAAATAATTAAATCTTTCCCAAACATTGTCAAGATCTTTTCATTGCATTCCAAAGCCTTCGGAAAAATTTTATGGTTAGTAGTGTGCAGAAAGATCGTTCTACAGGAAGACATTATACATACGTCGGGGAAAATAAACATGTTGAAGCAGCTAGACGTTTGTATACGTGATGGCACTTAAGAGAAAAAAAGTCGTATCGTAGTTTTAGCGTGAAAGTATGTTGTGTGAATTCAATAAGTTATTATTGTATGAGGGAGGCTGGTGAAAAGTATGATGATGGAATGTGGGTCGCGAATATGGAAACTTTGAGAAGCACTGTGGTAATCATTAAGAAGATTAAGGTTAAAAAAAATGTTTTTTTTGTTTCTTTTCTTCTGTGGTCAAAACTCATACGTAAAATATACAGTTATAGGGAATTTTTTCCTTTCATTTACTCTGAGAATTTTCATGCTAGCTTAGTCTGCCACTATATAAGATTTCTTGTCAAATATTCAACATTAAAGTGCTTTCAATGATTTTAATTTCTATATCCAGCTTTCGTTACACTTGATTGTAATGACAAAGAGTACTTCGATTTGTGCCCAACTGCCTGTCCTAGCAACTGCAATAATTTCAGAACTACCAAAAATAAATGCTTCCCTTTTATTTGCATTCCTGGGTGTGTTTGCAAAGGCGAGTACGTCAGAGGACCCAATGGAAAATGTATAAAATCACATGACTGCCCAAAGGAAAGTGAGTACATTTGTAGTAATTGTATGTGGCACACCTTTTTTTATTCGACTTAATCAGTTTATCATCTAAGTACCATTTCAAACTGTTAACCCTTTAATTGTCAAATTATTTTTTTTTGATAATTTGGATAGATAAATCGACAATTTTTTTTATTACATAAATTCAATTTTGTGTACAAAATAAAATATACTTAGTAGTTAAAAATTTATGTTTTAAATTACTCGCATAAAAATTTTTAGGTTTTATAGAGAATGCATATTCGTTTGAATTAGCTGCCACAGCGTGGCAGTGGTAAAAATCACTTCTGGTGGTGCATTTTTTTCTAAAAAATAAAATAAAAAGAAATAAAAGTGAATACCTATGTGTAGCCTTACAATCCGGCATTTTTTGTGTGGTAATATTGGAAACACTTTCTAAGCACAGACTGCAATTATTACACCGAATCGTGTTTTCTTCCTTTTCTTTTTACCATTTACATCCCTTCTGGGAATGAACCAGTTGAACACCAATGAAAACACCAGTTGAACTAGACTGTCCTATTGTATTATCGGAATAATTTATTGATAATAATGTGTGTACAGCCCCAATTTTATAACGGACAATGACATTTTGGAGTTTGCTCAAAGCTCAAAAAATATCATTGATGCACATTCCGACGATGAAAAGGAAATGGATTACGCAGCTCCAGTTCCCGCATCATCCGAAATGAAGATTGTCATGAAAAGTACGCGTAGTTTCTTTCACCATTTATTATTAATACGGCCCCATTGTGTTTTACCATTGCACAGTGCAATGGTGAGTGCTTCAGAAACCGGACGATATTGAACAATTTGTTGACAAGTTGATGCTTACAAAAATACAAAGAAAAATTTCCAAAATTTCATTAAATGTTCTGTTTTTCAAAAAATTTTAAAATTTTGTTTGAAGTTTCTTTAACCTCTTGTAAATAATTTTGTTTTATTGATTTTTATTAAATATACGCATATATACATATCTATGTAACTAAAATAAACTTAATTCTGTTGATATATATATTAGTTAGGTGTAAAATTTAATTAGGTGTATTAAATTAGGTGAAAAAGTTAAACCTGTATAGCATTAACTTTTAAAATTTTTCGCATCTTAAATAAAAAATTAAATTTAATTATTTCTCGAAACATATCCCAACCACTAAATATTTCTGATGAGATTTATTTTAAATTTCTCTATATATCAGCATTAACTTTAAAAATTTTATCATAAAATACAAAAACCACCCCTGGCAAGTGGAAAAGACACTTAGATTTTTTGCTTTCTTTTCTCTCTCCTCTCAGCTAAGGCTTTAAATTTCATAGAATAGAGATCCTTTTTTAAAAATTATAACTGATTCTGGCTCAAAACATGTCATATATATATATATATATATATATATATATATATGTATTGCAATATCCTTTAAGAAGAAATTCTTTTAACACGAAGAAAATATTTCAGCCCTTTCAATTTCATGTTAAGCCATTTTCACTGTATATATAATATAGATATATCTAATTTTTGCATTATTTTTATTTTTTTATCTTCTCAAAATAACTAATAATGCAAAATTAACTTGAACAAAAAATTGCTACATTGAAGCCAACAATTTTAAAAAACATGCTCAAGATTAAAAACTACTTACAGTATGACTCTTTGTATTGTAGAAAATTTTTGCCCTGACGGTGAAGAATACAGTCCTTGTGAGTCTCACTGCGAGGGTAATTGTTTGAACAAGGGAAATGACATTAAGTGCATATCAAATGGTTTCACTTGTGTTTCTGGATGCAAGTGTAAGAAAGGTTTAGTAAGAGGACCCGATGGAAATTGCATTTATCGAAATGAATGCCCATCTCATCCAAACCGGAGAATCCAGGTAACTAATTTTATGTACTAATTTTTCAGTTTTATTACTTAAAATTTTACAAAATGTTTTTTATTTAAAAAAAAACACGTGTTAAAAAAACGTGTTTTTTATTTAAAAAAAAGATAAAAAGAAAAATAATATTTTAAATTTTTTATATAAAATCAGTTTTGAGTTTTACAGGTTATGTTTATTTATTTATTTATTTTTTGCTGATTCTAATGCTTTCTTCATTCTGTACGAATTTTTGTAAAATATTTTTTAATATTGAACTGTACTAAACTTAGTGGACCATGATCCCAAACACACATGGGGGGCCAACCTACTGGGCTATCTTTTTACGACTTTGTCGCTAAGGTGACCATGTAGTTGTTTCGGTCGGGGTGGTCTGACGCTAACCCCCCATGTGGGTTCCCAACGAGTTTGGGGCTCATTTATAACCCCTTGAAGCGCGAAGGCTGTGTCCACCGCCCAGCCTGGGGGGTTTTAATCTCCCGGGCATGTGGCGTGGAAGCACGATGTACCCCGCCAATTGGTTTTGATTTGTTGGTATCCCACTACTTGCGACAACTTTTTTTTAAAAAAAGGAGATATGGGGATTTTTTTTTGATTTTAGATTTATTTGCATATTTTTAAAGGGGAAAAAAATCCAAAATTGAAAAGAAAAAAAAATTTTTATTAAAATGGGGGAAAAAAAAGAAAAAAGTACAAAAATTACATAAACGGGGGCCCTCTGTACAAAAATTTTATGAACAAATTCTTAATTTTTTAATTTTGATGTGTTACTTTGTTATTCATGTTTTGATGACTTTCTGGATAAGAGATATTTTAATTTTACAAAAAAAAAAGCACTTTATCTTAGTGATTATACGAAATAGCAAAAAAAATTGACTATATTCACATAAAGACTGTAAATTTTGAAATAAAAAAAAGTGATTGGTAAATCTGAAGGTCAAAAACTTTTACTGTTCAGCGAATATATCAAAAATTTTAGAAAAGGTTTCAAAACTCTTTTAGCAATTTGTCCCCATTTTGGTTTTCGAAAAAATACATTTTATAAAACAATTTTAAGGTTTTTCATCTTGGTAAAAATTATGGCATCTGCTTTTACTAAAACGCTTGTAGTTTTTTTTCTGGGGGAGGAAAAACTTGGTATTGTTATTAAGCCAATAAGATGGTCTATAAAATTAAATCATAAAAAAAAATTGTCAATTTTTGAAAAAAATCAGGATTTTAGGGTAGTCGGATACCCTAATATTATTTATTTGAAATAGCTATGAATTTCGAAATTTGGAACCATATCTTTTTTTAAAATGGGAAATATTTACTTCTTTGTAAATCATGAATAGTATAAATAAATTTTTTTTATTAAATCTTTTGAATAGATCCATTTTATATTTAAAAGCATTGCAAATGTATTAATTTGATTTGCTTAAACAAATTTTACAAATTATGTTTCTATATCAATTAATTTAATTTATTTTCGAAGTACTGAAGAAAACGCCTTGCTTTTGAGATTATTTAAGATGGAAGATTAATAATAATAATAAAAAAGTGTTATTAGTAAAAATATCAGAACATCAAACAATATTAAAGGGGATACCTCCACCAATCAGAATCTGTATCTCAGTAATGTTAAATTTGGCATTTTTAAGGAATATTTATAAAAGTTCTTTTGAATAAGGGTCATTCCATTTTTTGAATTATAATACATACTTTGACCTGGGATTTAATAATTACGCAATCTAATCAATTCTTAAAAAATAAAATATTTCCTCATCTCTATACTGACAACTCGAGATGTTTAGTGCTATAGTTTAAGAATAATACTTTTTAGAAAAATTCTTCGTTCAAAGATTGTAATACAGAGTCATTATTAATTATGCAATGTGATAAGCTTCTAAGTGCAGTTGCTCAAGGAAAAATGTTCTTTATAAAATAAAAGGCACACTTTTGAGAAAAATGAATTTTAGTGAAATTGATATTTAATGTATACAAGCTCCTTAGTTTAAGTTACTGTGATGTTCTATTAAATTATCATTTAATATATTTAAGGATGTATATTTCTTATACAGATGGTTTGTTATGGTATCTGGGGTGTTTGAATTGTGTTCATGGGATAATAATTAAATGCAAAAAAAGTTGATTACTATAAAATAACTGTTTAAGTAGTTTCATTAAAATATTTACATTATATATTACAAAACAGAATAATATTAAACATTTTAGGATCACTCACATTGTTATAGAGACCACACACAGAACTGCCACTCAGTTCATCGACTGCACCGACTGAGCCTTTGTCCCTTATTCTCTTCTTCCTTTTTCTCTCTCTCTCTGTCTAATCTTCACCCTTGCAAGAAACAGAAACTCCAAATACCAAAAGGGGTTGGGGCGTACACATGTATTGTCATCTATTGGGGAGGATGCAATCCCTCGACTGGGATATACTCTATTTAAGGTATCCGACTACGTTCGGAACCGGGATTTTTAAAAAACTGCATAAATGGATAATTTTCATCATATTTAGTGTAGCTTAGATTAGAATACATGGATAGAATTGTTTTAAGGACATTATGACAAAAAAAAATTATTTAAATACTATATTTTGGTGAAAAAAATTTAAATTTAGAATAACCAAAAAACTTTCCTTTTATGAAATATGATTCTATAATAATAATATTTTGTGCTTTATAAAAATAAAAAACTTCTCCAGAAAATCTGAAATAGAATTTTGAAAAAATTCACATTATTTTCAGAGTTACCACCAATTGAAATTATTATAGGTGTTTTTTTCTTAAAATTTCTCCCCTTTGTTGTAGTTAAAATATGGATAAATCCACTACTAAGTTTTATATTTCAAAAATTCTAGTTCAACTTCTGTACAGAGGTCTGAGCTGTATACAGGCAAAATATTATTATGAAGAAGCATTTTTAATAAAAGGAGAATGTTTTGAAAATTGGTTATTCTATGTACATTTTTTGTCAAAATGTTGTACTTAAATAAATTTTATTGTAATAATATTTTTAAAAAATTTTTTTCGCAATCTATATATATATATATAAAAGTGACACTAAATATCATAATATTATTCAATTATACTTTTTTGCAAAATCAAGGTTCGAACGTATCCGGTCTTAACAAATCGAAAAATCCTAAAAATGTTCGTATGTTTAAATTTCGTTAAATAGAGGTTCTCTCTCTCATCTATTTCTATACTTTAGAAACGATATATACAAATTTTAAATTCATTAACAGCATATATTAATAAAAAGTAAGTATTACCGCATGTTTTTGTAAATTAATATCTATTTAGTTTATACATCTTATCCCAAAAAGAATTCTACAAAGAAAACAAGGAATAAAACATTGTCCGGGAATAGACATTATTTTCAATTAAAAAAAAAAGTAGTTTTATATTTAATTAATTAATTTTTAATGGCATTTTTGAATTCTTAGTCTGCAAATAATCTTAAAAATACTTTATTTTAAAACCAATAATTTAAACATAAACTACCACATGTGTCCTTAAATTTAATTACTAATAAAATTTGATAATTTTTTTTGAGCTTTTTGTTTGAAAAAGCCATTAATTAAATGATAAAAAATATTGCTCCAGGGGATTTAAACACCAAATAAAACCAGTTCAAGGTCAATGATAGCTATAAAATGTGCTAAAAGAGAAAAAAATTGCAAAATGTCTTGAAATATTTTAAAAACAAGGAGAAAAAAAACCAAATCCCAAGAGAAAAAGTTTGTTAAATAGAAAATGCTCTTCGTTATTGTGGGAGGTTATTTTACGTAGAAAAGAGTAAAACGTTCTTGGTTTTAGAAAAAGTTCGCAAAATAGAGGTTTATTTTATACAAATCCGACTGTATTTAAATTTCTTATTATTTAAAATGTTAAATATATCTAATCTGTCTCATCCTTGCCGCTTTAAGGCTGTCTTCGGTAAAAGTACGAGAGCTTGAACTAAACGCGAAGCACATTTTCAGACAGAAAAAATGCCTCAATTTCCATGGAAATTTGCAGTATTGTAACTCTGTTAACAATATAGTGTTTTTAAAAATGCCAAAATATTCCATGAATATTTTCTTTTTTGTTATAATACTTGAAGGCATAGCCCATTTAACATTATGGGAGAAAAAACGCGAAATACATTTTATACCAGAAAAAATGAATAAACTCGGTTAAAAACGGAAAGTATGATAAACAATGCTGCTCTCTAAGGGATAGTGAGGCAATAGTATCATTTTAATGTTTCATTTCTTTTATTTTAGAAAAAATGTTCCAAATTCTGGTCCTATTCTTTAACATTAACCGAAGACAGCCTTAATATTTTTGCAATTCGCTTTCTGGAATCTCTCTTAATCAATTATTTCCATTATCCGATCTGTGTATAAACTCGGAGATATGCTTAAAATACGTTGAAATGACATGACACTTGGTGGTATTCTCTTGATAAAAAAATTTCAACTTCCATCAATTATTTATAATGCAGGGGATGTACCAAAAAATAACGCCCAAGTTCTGCACATTTAGATTCCTATTTGGGAGTAAATAAAAAATGCCCAAAGAACTGCTCTTGTGCTATCCATAGCTTACGAGAAAAATACGAAAAACACAGCAAGCCGGTACAAAGATAAAGCATTGAATTGGACACCTCAACAACCATATTTGCAAATACAGTCAGACTTTATATAACAAAGTCGCTAAATCCCGAAAAAAAGTTCGTTGTATGAAAAATTCGTTATATAGGGGTTATCTTTCAATTTTTTTTATAAACCACATGAAACAAATTTTAAATTCATAAGCACTATATTATAAAAAAAGTAATTATTCACAATTTTTTGTAAATTAATTTATAATTTTGTAATTATTTTAATATTCTTACTGTAGTTTTATTACTTTCTTAATTTTACTTCTCAAATCAATCAATACAAACATAATTAAATCAACTGCAACAATTATCTTGATTAAACATAATTGTCTTGATTAAACCCAATTATCTAATAAACACTCCATGTAATGTCTCTCATTTACTTTTTTTGCTACTGTAATATAATCAACTACTAGACAATTATCTTGATCATCCCTACAATTAACCATACACATTCCCCGGGCTTAAAAACATTCCCAAGATCCTCTATTCTTGGTACAGCAAACCGCACGCTGGTTCTCACCGAAGGAATTCCATTTCCTTTGGCCGAGAAACAGTTCAGCATTGCGTGCTTTCAAAAACACAAGAGACTTTTTCCTCCCTGACCATACTCTCCGTAATCAAGCAACCCTCTCTTCCAAAATAATGTAACCCATTCGAAATCGTGCCAACATTCCATAATCCTCGCCAACAGTAGTCTCATACACTATACTTACCTATCAAAAAAGGAAAGGAAAAGAAAAACTACTAGGAAAGTTTCTTGACGCTTTTACCTGCTTCCTGAAACATTAATCTTTTTTCTTTGATGCTCATACTCTTACGTTTTGACATTTTCGAGCTACAAAATCGAAGTTGCCAGTACAACGGATAAACACAACAAAATAATGGAGACTAGTTCAAAGACACTAGACAACTCCACTAAGGGTGAAACGAGATATCGAAGATGCTTCCAGTGAACTGGATAATGGAGGCTAAGGGTAGCACTTTTTGGATGAAACGTCCAGAATTTTATTGCTCTCTATGAATTAGGCATCTAATAAAACCAGTTCATGATTTATGACCACCATAAAATGTGTTAAATAACAGAACAACTTGAAATATCCAGAAATACTTCAAAAATAGGGAGAAATAAATTTAATCACAAGAGAAAAAGTTCGTTATATATACGTAGAAAATGCACTTTTTATTGGGAGGTTATTTTACGAAGAAAGTCGTGAAATGTTCTTGTTTTCAGGAAAAAAATTTGCTATATAGAAAAATTCATAATATAGAGGTTCGACTGTATTTAAAAATGATACACTATGCATATCCAGGTTGACTTGAGCACGCCGTCGAATGGACGATGGCCCAATTCGCATCAACGCTGTGTCCACCGAAGTAACAAGCAACGTGCAGACGAGCAGCTAAGTAGTCACACCATCTAGATACACCAAATATTTGAGATTGACCCATAACAAAAAAAGTCCTTGGTGTGAGTTCTGGCTATAAGAACGGCTACAACTAAGCATAATACTTAACGGAGTTATTAGTATAAAAGTTATTTAATTGTATAACATATAACTAAGCATAATACATAACGGAAACCGAAAATGCCGTAAGTCCAATTCTGTGCCCAGAGTATGCCGTATCCAGCCAATCACATACAGGAGCACAGAAACACGCCAGAGCTCCATCATGAACCATCATACATCATCGTTCATTCGTCATCATTTACCATATTTTCCATCATCGTCGTCATTTACCATAAGGTTCGTACAGGTGCATTTTATGCACTTTCAATGAGGAGTCTGATAATGCAGAGTTTGGGCATGCATTTTTGGACACCGCCCATTTTTTTTCGTCATCTCATCTTTTTACCATATTGATCGTACAGGTATAGTTCTTTGGGAATTTTTTATGTACACCCAACGAGGAATCTGATAATGCAGAGTTTGAGGCTATGTTTGAGAGACCCTGTATAATTCTTGTAGTTCATCAGGAATATTATATCCTTCACTGAAGCAGAAATATTCAAATTCTCTTTGGATTCAATTGCCTTTCTTGAATGAAAAACACGCAATTTTTCACTATTCCATTTCCTAAAATCTCGTTTGCTACATTTTACTATAGTTAGAAATATACCACAGAATCCGTAACCCACTGGCAATATAGTGAATAAACTTAAAAAGGCTTGTAAAACAAAAGCTAATCAAAATTTAATCAAAAGGAGGAATTTCTCGAAAAGAAAGCAAACATTGAATTCACATCTTATTTCGAACAAAAGTTACCTTTTAGTGTGTTTTGAATATTATTAAAAAACAGTGAAACTGGGAGACTTACGAAACTGAGAAAAGTGTTTTTTGGTATGATGGTGGGTCATCAAATTTTGACAGATAATAAGACATTTAAAAAAATGTGATTAAAAATACTTCTATAGCACATAAATTCGTGAAATCTCACCTCCTAAACACTGTTACTAAATGTATCTGATAAAGATAATCTTGAATCCTTTATACTTCACAATCTGAAGTTTTTTTCAAAAAATGTATATATATATATATATATATATATATATATATATAAACTGGTATACCGTTTTTTGGGCATGGAAAAAAAAAATAAACAAAACACATTGAAGGATAAAAAAGTTTTTAATAAGTTAATTTTAAGTGAATTACAAATCAAACAAAAAAAATCTTTTGTGTATCTCAGTTGAACAAAAATAACCATATTTGTTAAATTTTAAGTCTAATAGCTAATCTAATAGCTGATAAAAAGGATTTTTTTTATTTATAACGGCCCGTAACTCTCTAATGAGTCGATTTTTGAAAACACCTTCCTGCTCAGCAAAAGTAACAAATTGTTACGCTTTTTTGAACGAACGTTTAAAAAGAAATTTATATCTGTATGTGTATTACGTTAATACTACTTTCTGTTATATTTATTTTAAGTTAAATTTGTAATATTCGCAAGCAATGCCGTTCCTTACATTATAATAGCGATTCAATAGAAACAGAGCGAAATGTTGGCGATAGAGTAAAGTTAACATCATTTTTGGTGGCTATGTTGGCAACTTGGCGATTAATTGAACGTTGCAGAAGTTATTATACTATAGCTCCACATGATAGGAAGCTGCAACAATGAGATAGCTCAAAAATCTTTTCCACAAAAAAATACATATACATGCTAATTTTCATTGTCATTGGTTGAATGGTGTTGGAGTGATTGGATTTCACATATGCAAACATCCATTTATATATATATATATATAAATATTGGATAAATAAAAAAATTGGATATTTTATAAATTTTTATTTTATAAATTTTTTTAATTTTGTTTAAAAAGTTAAATTTTTTTGGTCTATTTGCATTGATTTCTGATTGGGATTTTTATTGAAATATGAGGATTAAAATTTTTAAAATTTCAGAATTTTTATTGTATTGTTTGTGTTGTGATTGGTTTTAATATGAATTTTTTATAAATAAAATATAAAAAATAATAATTATATATAATAATAATATATATATATATATATATATAAAATATATATATATATATATATATATATAGATGATATAAACTTACATATTAATAATCACTTAAAGATTTTTTATAACGATCCAACGATATTCTGAAAAATAAACTACAATACACTAAGAACTATGTATGAGTTATGAAAGTCAGAGCGTATTAATATTAAAACATTCAAATTAAAAGATATTCTGTATACGGGAATTTTAAACATTAAAATGAGATCGAAGTGTCTTCATTGGTGAATCGGTCTTTGCCTTAACATTTGTATAAAAAGTTGTTTTATAATTTCATTTGTTCTTAACATATTCTATCGCATTTCAGTAAAAAAATGCCCCTCTAACGAAGAATACACAGAATGCTCAGCAGGATGCCAACAAAACTGCACCAACGTTGATTCACCAATACCATGTCGTAAGGAATGCTTACCAGGTTGTGTTTGTAAGGAGAATTTCATCCGAGGAATAAACGGAAAATGTGGGGAGCCTACTGATTGTCCCAAAACAGATTCTCCAGGCAAGTATTAATCATTTAAAACATGCAAGGAGTACTTAATTGCTATTTTAATATAAAATTACAATATGCAGTTATTTTTAACTAAAAGAATTCGATACTTTAACTATTCGTTTCAGAGTATTTACGTTTTATTTTGTTTGAAAAATAGGTTACTATGTAACAAATTCACCCCACTATTTTCAAGTTGAAAGTAAAATCAAATTAAATTAAGTGGTAAATTTTTTTTACCCATAATGTTCTAAAAAAGGCACATTCTTTTATTGCATATAATTAATCATAATACTTAACAGAATGCGAAAATGGAAAAACTTTATTGTAATATATGTAGGGTATCCCATTTGTAAAAGGTTAGATCATATCCCTTTCCAGAGGTCGGCAATTCTAATCAAAACAGTATTCCACATCAACGCCATCTAGAGTCCCTTTTAAAACTCCGACATCAACGCTTTTTGGCAAGGCCCACTAACACCCGTCGGGAACGTCTTTCGCGATCAGTGCCGTTCGCCGCCCAGGCGGTAAGTCTTAATAGACCATAACGAGTTCTATTTAATCTCAATTGCTTCCTTAAAGTAATGTGATCTAACTTTCCTATTCTTTTGAAATATTCCCCATGTAAATACTCCCCTATAATTCATAATAAATTATTTAGTTTTCAACCAGTTTCTTTCTTAAACTATGTTGTCTATTTTATTTCAAAATTAACTAATACACCCTAAAAACCCCTAGACACCACGCCCATAAAACCCCGCTATCTGAAGTATCCAACCTTTTGGAAGATTTCGGTTGGATTCCCATATATATATATATATGCACACACAATTTCATTTATGGTGTAATACTAAATTTTACACTGCAATGGGACAGAGATAACATTGGTTTTTAAATTATCTTTCCATTTTATTTTCTTCTTAAGCAAAAATTTGTGAATTGAATTGACAATCCTTGTTATTTTTTTAATATTTTCAAGAACCTAAGTTCCTGCCTTCAATAAAAATTCCCGCTTTCACCTCAAAAAAGTCCCGAATGATAAGTATTTTCAATAACATGGACAAGCATCTCTTAAAATCACTAGCACTAATATATATATCACTACAAAAATTTAAAATATGTGCGAATCTAAGATAAAAAGTAAGTATCAGTGCCCATACGGCGTACGAACAGACTGGTTGTAGTCAGGTTTCGATAGCCCATATGGTGACTGCAAACCAGTTAAGAGATCAAATAAGGTTTGAGTATTTTTTTCACAAAGATGTTTTGAAGTCCTCAGAATAATACATAGACGAATGATAGGAAACTATTTAATTGGCTAGTTTTGAATTAAATAATCCTGTAAGCTACAGTAAGATTCTTTCTAAGCAACATGATTAATACACACTTGAACTGTTGTCAAGAGACACAAACTACAGATAAGCTGTTACAATTTCCCCTTGATACTAAAAAACTTTAGTGGTAGTGAGTATTGAGCCTCGGATCCATTAAATGTGTAGCAGCCTTCTCTAATTAACATGATAGTCCTACATAAAAGTCCGTAATGAGCGTACAATTAAACAATCTTTTTAGTCATCGAGCTTACTATTGAGAGAAGTTAGCTGCCATGATTTGATAAGAAACTGGGTTCGGTAATTTTCAAATATACCCCCCATTGATATTTAAAATTTGCGTGATTCTCATATTAATTTTCAAAAAAATTCACATTTGAAGAATTTTTCTCACTGCCATTTTTCCCCGTTGGAATAAACGATAAGCAGTCAAAAGAGATTCCATGTTATCTTTTATGATGAAAGTTTATTCCCATCAGATAAAATAATGCATATCTCTTTGCTGTAAAAAGATTTTGAAATGATGTAATTTAGATTCTTTAAATTTTTCCATTGTTCCTCCAGAGCCAGTGATCTTAGGCTCTGACAATAACACAATTGAGTTTTCATTTCTCAGATATAAGCTTATTTATACAGTTAAAATTCGCATGCTTGATTATTGAAAAGTAAAGTACGGACTCTAAAGGATATAAGAACTTCCAAAATATTAAATGAAGTCAACCCGTTTAAAGTCAAATTAGTAGTAATATATCATAAAGTTATTCGAAGAGGACGTTAGGCGTCATAATATAAGAATTTGGGGGTTGGAATATCCTCATTCCGTTCTACATCATGAAAAAGATAGTCCCAAAGTAAGCACGTTTTGTGCAATGCCTCAAATGTTTCCAGTCCATTTTTCTTTGCTGAAAAGATTTTTAAGGTTATTATTTACCTAGATATGGTATAGATTTTTCTTATGTTAATCATCAGAGAAAAATTATCAGGAGTTTACATTTTTCAGCAAGATGGCTCGCCTTGTCACTGCCACAACGACGTTACATCTTACCTCCATGCAGAGGTACCAATTTGAATTGGTTGTGGAGGTGTATTCAATAGCCTCAACAACCACCAGATTTTTCACTGCTGGATTTCAGTGTATTATGTTTTGTAAGGGATCAAGTGTATACTTCTCCATTTCCTGCATCCATTACCGAACGAAAATCAAGAATATACACTACAATTAATTTCATACACGAAAACATGCTGAAAAATCTATGGCAAGAACTGATTTACCTATAGGAGATTTGTAGAGTAAAGAAATGAAGTTACGTCGAACACATTTGTGTGATCATGGTAAACTTAGATTGTTTCTCTGTCTTACAACAAAAAGTAGTTTAATTTTTTCCAGTAAATTACCTGCAATAAATCATTCTTTTAACTAATTTATATACACCCTGTATATAATAACGCAGATTACTTTCTTGCTTGTATTACTTTCTTGTTCGCATACAGAAAAGAGACCACTCTGTAGTACAAACAGAATATTACAAAGTCACCCATCCAGTATAGTGGTTAGCAAGGCTGACTGCTGTGCCATAGGGCGTGGGTTCATATCCCAGGTGAGTGAGTGAGTGAATATTAACGTGCACTGTTCAGCTACACGAGGGCTTTTGGCGACGGACCACGTAATTTTGAACCATGGTCAAGTGATGAGGACGACATTTGAGCTGGCAATCCCTCTCCTAACTACCACACCAACGGGAAGACACTTGAGCTCTCGGCGGATTTAACATTCATCGATCGCTCCCCTACACGGAGGGTCTTCAATGGTACTGGGCTCGAACTCGTGATATGCCTACCATGATTCGATACCTTAACCACTGGGCTACTGCAGCCCCTGTTCAAATCCCGGAGAAGGCATATAAGTTTGTAAATGTATAGTGCCATTGCGGCATGGGGGTATTCTTAATGGCCGTTGAGCCGCCTCTCGTGAGGTTGGTGGAAGAGGTGGGAGGCTCTTGACTTCCCCACTATGTTCCTTTAAAATTGGGTTGGACCCGAACTAAAAATCGTACTGTCACCTGTATGGTGCTCAAGTCTACGGTCAATGATAGGCGTACATCTTGATAATAATATTCAAAACTTCAGTGAGATGGACATAGGAAATAGAATTGATAATACTTTAATCAATCTTTCATTAATTTTTTTTTAAAATTTTTCTTCCACCCTTAATTAATACATAATTTTGGTGCCTAATATATTTAAACAATCAATGAGGATTAAAGAAGAAGCAAATGCTCTATAAATTTATTTATAATATAATTATTCGTTGAAGAATAGTGAGCACACGATTTTTGCTTTGCTGGTACAAACTGAGATCATGTACATATAACGATATTTATTAATATTTATATGAGAGAAACTGAAGTATCAAACAATTTTATTAACAGAAAATCTGCAGTTAAAATTTAAACTAAAAATCTGGTTTAAGAAAAATAAACTTTTTCTCCTTACAGCGTGGCAAATAATTTAAAAATTACATTAAAAAATAATTTAAGCCTTAGTTTAAATTGAATATCTTAAGGAACGATTAAAAAATAGCTTTTCATTTAAAACTAATTTATCTATAAGTATATCAGTACAACATGCGTGTGTGGTTAATGTATCCTTTATAAACCCTACTTTAGCCATATTTACCTCTTGAGTACGATGTAACCATTAGAGGATAAATGCTATGTATAGGACAAAATCCCATTGTAACCTGAAGTGGATACATGGCTTATTTAGGTGTACAACCAGTGTAACCAACACAGGAAACACTTTAATATGCATTTTCTGTTATTGATATTGAACAAAATTACAAAAGTTAAGTGACAAAATGTCTGGCTTGCAAAAATTTGAAAAAATAGGAAAATTAGAATTGAAATCAGAAATCCTTGTGAAATTGCTCGAAATGTTCCTTGGAACAACAAGCTTTTCCTCATGCATTACATAAGTTTTTTGTCATTTTTGTTCCATTTTTTCATTTTCATCATCTCAAATAGATAAAACCGTGTGAGAGTCATTGTCGTATTCATCGGTTTCTGGCAAATATTCTGATTCAGTATTACTTTCGTTGAAATTGGCAAGAAAAAGTACAAATAAACAACAAAATAGTTATACAAACTTTAGAATTCGAAACGAAACACTAAGAAAGTGTTTCTTAGTCATGTGCTTTATAACGTCAAAGTAAGTATCCCTAGAAATCTGGGATTTGCATGTGCACGAAATTGCAGTCTGGTATGCAAGGGGTAAAAAAATCAACTGTCCATCTTTCACATTTGTCAATTATGACTTATTTATAATCATAATATATCCATAAATAGTTTTTTCATTTTATACTTTAACTATGATTTAACAAATGCTTAAACTGGTATTTTTTTCAGGTGAAATATATGAGAGTACAGAAATTCAGACAGAGGTTTCTACACTTAGATCAGATGTTTCCGAAAAAGTCGACGAAAATCCTCAAGACAAAGAGGGTAAATAGTCATTTTAGTTATCTTACAAACCAGAAGAAACTATAACCAATTTTCTTATATTTTATGATAGCGTAATCAATTTAAAATTTGGAATTTCTCCAGAAAACTAAAATTGTAATTTTTCATTCGATAAACAATTAAAAATTTTGTATAAATCTTGAAACTTTTGAAAAAGATATAAAGATAGTCATAAGGCTAAAATAGCATGTAAGAAAAAAAAGGTTTCATTGAATATTATTCTAGTAATTAGAGGTTCAAGGGAATTAAATTGTTTTCAAAAATATTGAGAAACCATTTGAGTTAAATGTGTGTACTGATGGGGTTAGGATTTGAGAAGAGAGGAATTTCGGTTTGCATCTTCCACAAAAATACACTACATTCTATATTTCAATCTTTTAATCAAATAATTATAATTTTTCCCCGTTGTTTATTTTTCTGAAGATACGAAGCTACTAATACTGGAAAAAATGATCTTTAAACAGATATATTTTGCAAAGAGCTTTTGATCTACACTACTGATCATTAAAGTTGATACAACGAGAAGGCGACAAGCTACAGAAGTGAACTATAAGCGAAAAGAAGAAGGGGCTGTGATATGCACATGATTAGCTTTTTAGCGCATTCAGACAAAAAAGCACGGGTAGCAACACCTACAATGTGTTTAAATAAAAAAAAAAAACTTCCAACCGGTTTCTCATACACAAATTGTATTTGAACGTTTTTACCTGGTGAAAAGTTGTTGTGATGTCTCGTGTAAAAAGTACGCGTTTTCGACTTTGATAAATGTCAAGTTGTAGCGCATCGGGAGTGTTTGTGCGGTTTATAGTATCGCAGTATTGCTTCTGTGGCGTCGGTCCAAAACCAATGACTGTTAGCAGAATATGGAATCAATGGGTTCAGGACGGCAATACGGAGTGGCGTTCGAAATTTCAACGGCTCCCTCTCACTAGCAGCTGAGAAGACAGACGTGTTACCCACAGAGCTTAATGGATTGTGAAGCCTCGTCGCGCAAGCCCTGAGTCAAGAATTGGGGTGGTTTGCAAGACAACAAGTGTTTGCACGAACAATTCGATGATGAGAAGTTTTAGCTATGTATAATGGCAAACTATTATTATTATAGAAGCATTTTCGATTAAAATAATTTTTTAAAACGTAATTTTTCTTAATTTCTCAGAGAAAAATTCATTAAAAATTTGCTGTAATAATATTTTTAAAGCATTTTTATACGTATATTTTAATTTAAGTCATAAAAAAAAATTCATTTATATGCTTTTTCTTCTTCTTAAAAAAATCACTTCTTCGAACTTAGTCGGATTCCTTAATGCTGATAAAATAACATGAAGCAGGATTACTATTATGAAACAGAAAAATATTATGAAACAAGAATTAAGAATCGTAATGTTTTCAATACTCAAAAAACAATGGCGTTGAGTTTAGAAGCTTGAGGCAAATTAAAACTTATTTATATAACTAAAGTTTTCAACTATGTTTTGGAAAAACATATAGCTATGATTAATCTTGCAATATACCAATACTGTTTAATGCTAGCTGTACAAATACAAGGATTACCAGAACTATCATTTTTAAGAATATCAGCAATTTTAAAGGAAACTAATTTCTAGATAAATTCAATAAACATCCCGAAAAAGAAGAAAAAAAAAATCCTTTCATAAACTTGATGGTTAGTACCGATAAGGATAACGTGATTCCAGAAGAAACAATAGTGGTTGCTTTTCTAAAGAGTTTCTTTCTGACACCACTTACCACTCCTCTCACACAAAAGCCAATTTGACACATGCATAGCTTTAGAAAACTTTACGTAATCAATTTCTTACCTGTTTTTAATTTTACTCTTAAGCTTAACATTAATATTTCACATTAATCTTTAACATTAAAAATAAAATATCTAGAAATTTATACTCAAAACAAAATATAATGAATTAACTGTTCATATATAAGCTGCAACATATTAAAATTTATAACTTTCTGAGACAGTCATAGTAAGACCATGAATTTGCGTATTATTATTATCGTAAGCACATTGTAAAAAGTTAATTCAGGAGAATCAGAAATTTTAAAAAAGCATTAATAAAAAAATAATTTTTTGCGAAGTGTCTTGAAAATTTTAAAATCAAGTCTTGATACTCATGAAATACGGTGAAAAGAGAAAAAAAGCTCTTTTTTAATGCACATCACTACATTTCAATAACTATTAGAGTTATTTCAGAATAAAAGAAAGCTCCATATTCATAAAAGTATATTTCATTAAAAGAAAAAAAAGGCAAAATTATTCAATTGTAGTTAAAAAGAGAACTAAATTCTTGTATAAAATAATCCACAATAGCATATCATATTTAAAATTTATTATAAAAATGAAAATATAGTACAGTTTTAAAGATCGAGTTATATATTTTTTCTAGCAAGAAAGTGAATGCCACTAAGTACATGCGGAATACTGCTTATTAATTCGAAGATAATTTCTTAAAATATAGAGATTAACCTAAAAGATTACAGAAATTTTCTTAAAATGATAGTAAGCTAATATTGATTGTCACAGTCCTTATATATATATATCATAAAAAGATGATACACACAAAAAAGTATTCCATATAGAATGTTCCACGCATTGTGAGTATGGAGGTTAGACTGTCTTGAGGAAACGGTCAACTTTGGAGTTCCTTCTATATTTATAAATGTGGATCTTTTTATGAATACTTGTATTTAATTAGTATAAAAGGTATGCTAAAAAAGTATCCAACATCGAATTTTTCCTCAAAAAGTAGAATTCTAAAATAGCGCCAATGTGCACAGTGAGAGGTGGTAGCCTAATGCACATGCTTGAATTTTTTTCTTTTGTTCCAGTGTACAAGTCACTTTCTGTTGGCAGTCGAGTGAGATGCTATAATAAGTGTTCATGGGATTTTTATTTCTCTGAAAGTAACCGAACGACTTCAGCAGAGGGACGGCATCAAATATTTTGTAAAATGCTTGGTTATTTTTGAATTGAAGCAAAATGTAAGATTCACCAAGTGTTTGGAAACGATGCTATGGGGGTCACACAAATAAGGGAACGGTTTAACCGATACAAAAGTTGCCACTCATCAGTAGAGAGTGACCAGCATTCTAAAAGGCCACAAACCAATCAAAATATAACAGTTTTAAAACAGATGGAAAAAGTCTGATAATGAAAGATCATCGTTTAACCGTACGAGAGACAGTTGAACAAGTTGAGATGAGAACAGTTCTTCACATGTAAGTTTGTGTGAACATGCGCAGAGAGGATGCGAAATTTGTTGCCAAGCTTCAATCAGCGGAACAGAAAAACTCAGTCTTGCAGTTGCACAGGACCCACTAGACACTATCAGCGCTGAACCTGGTTTCTTGTAAGATCTGTTTGTTCCCGAAAATGAAAAGGCTTTTGAAAGGATCCCGTTTTCAGAGTAGAGATAAGATAAGGCAGAACGCGAAGGTGGAGATTAACACCATTCTAAAAGAATCTCCACAAAAGTGCTTTCGACAGTAAAAAGAATGCTAAACTAAATGTGTAAAGGTGCAAGGAGCATACTTTGAATTAGATTAGGATCCTAATCTCTTAAAGTAACTATAAGAAAGTTTTTCTGGCCAATGGCCGGATACTTCTTGTACATACCTTGTATATGTTAGTGGACCTAAAGCCATCTTTAAGATCGATACTGAATTAAGATATGAATACAGTTGGTTAATGCAGTGCTTCTCAAACTTTCAGTATTTGCTACCCCATTTTCAAACATAATTTTCATCGCCACCCCTCTCCATACAATAACAGTGTGTTGAATGCAATAATAATGTATCAAAAAACCAAAAGCCTTGGAAAACCATGGGAAACTCTGGCTACAGTGGCTCCAATCCCGATGCACCTGGAGAGAGCCGAGGCTGTTTCTCGCTTTCGCCTAACCAACGGAAATGACTTTATGGGAGTATGCCTCCACTGGCTTGGCCTGGCTGCTGACGGAGCCTGCTCACTCTGCGGCCATGTCAGGATGGATGGAGACCATTTGCTCCAATGCACTGGATTCGATGAAGACCTGGCTGAACGACAGCGTCAGTTGGTATTGGGAGGCTCGGCTTCAAATGGTCAAGAAGCCAAACACGGGCGTTCTATAAATAAATAAATAATGTACTACGACGCTAAAGCTACAATTTGACATTAATTTTCAACTATACAAACTATCAGGATAAGTATTAAACTGTGTACATGTTACTTTTATATAAGTAATATATATTTTTAGTAAATTACTTTTAAGTAAAAGGATAAGTATTATGTTACTTCTCTTTTCTAAGTTTTAAATTCTAACAGATGTCGTTAAACATGCTAAGGTGTATTTTATCGTTTATTGTATCGGAATGTACTTTGTTTTGCTTCCTTCCAGTAAATTAATAATTTTTTAAAAATAATTTTTTATTTTTCTGTTTTTCGATAGGTCTTCACCCCTTTCTTAGAATTATCGAGCCTCTCTAGGAGGCACGCCTCACAGTTTCAGAAGCACAGAGTTAATGTCATTTGTGTAATTATTTTAGATCAACTTCCAGTTTGTGGAGCAAATGAAGTTTGGAAATTGTGCCCCTGTCCAGCTGACTGCAATAATTACAAAGATAAAACAGGAAATGCAACGTAATTTTCTGTGTGCCAGGATGTGAATGCAAGGAGGGATATGTTATTGGACCAAACAAAAAATGTATAAAGAAAGAGGAATGTCCTGGAAACCGTAAGTATTTTTATGTTAATTTATGCAACGAGTATTTCTTATCAGTTTTTAAGTTATTAAAATTTCCTCAAGGCCTTTCATTAAAAATACCTTCAGATAATAAAAAGTATTTCAAAAATATTCTATGATAATAAATAATATACTTTAGTGAAGTTTAAAATTTATAATAACTTTAAATTACTTTTTCTAATGGTATACAGGTTAATAAAATTAAATTTGCTTAAAACGCCTAATGTTTAATATTTTTAATCAGAAAAATAAAGCTTGTAAAAGTAAATTTTAGAAGTGAGATTGATTGGTTTATTAATAAAAAGTGAATATCTATATTCTACGTTTTCAACATTCCGAGAAAACCACAGAGTATTCTCTTTTTAAAAAAAGAATTCCCACACACATGATTTGTATATAAAATAATTTTTGTCAGCATTATTTTCGCTTATATTTCAATTAATTATAGAGTGAATCAGGATTTTCTTTTTTGTATAGATGATGTATTCTAAAAGAAAGAAAATCATCTATATAACACAAAAAGAGAAATTGTTTATACTCAGAACTTGTGACGGTTTTTAGTAGTATGTATGATTGTGATGAGAAAAAAAAATTCTGCGTAAAGTGCCTCGTTTGTTGTAAAAGATTTACTCAGGAACACATAATGTATTAATTATTTCTTATATACGTTACAAGCATAAATTGTTTAATAAGCGAAGTAATCGTTAATGTAAAAGAAATTTTAATGGTTTTTTATATTAAACCATTGATTTCGGTGTGTACGGAAATCCAACTGTATTTATTGAATATTATTTTAAAACAACCTCTTAAATAAAACAAATATCAGGCAAAGAGTAAAATGCTTACAAATCTATCTTATGTATATTATTATTTTATAAGGACGTAAATTAAATTATAATCAATAAATAATATATAATTTGTTTCTTCATCACATTTTTTAAAAAAATATTTTTGCACATTATCAAGTATACATAATAACATAAAAAAATGTTGCACTGAGAAGGAGTCCGAATATGACAAATTTGTGTAAAATACATATCCTATATATACGATAAAACATGCAAATGACTAATTTTTGGTGGTTGATGAGTGTAATTCCAGTGCACCGCAATAAAGCCCACAGATAAAGTACAAAACAAAAGGTATTCAAATTCTAAGTACTGGCCTTGATCTATTAGCTCCGCAAAGGTAGAAATATTAGTAGGCAGCCCCATGACAGAAAAAAGAAATATTCATATTTCATCAACACTTTTCGGACCTGTACGATTGCCAGATATCTTCCCAAAAGAGTGCATTTTAGATCTGATGAGTGGGAGTCTTCGACCACCCCTAGATCTCGTTGATCTCGAACTGAAACGTGTATGAGAAGTAGTATTGTAGAAGGAAATTACCAACCCAACGAGTTATGGTATCCGACTACGTTCGGAGCCGTGATTATGCAAAAAGCGCATAAATGGATAATATTTGTGATATTTAGTGTCACTTAGATTAGAAAATATATATTAAGTTGTTTTTTTAAGAATAGTATTACTTTAAAAAATTATTTAAGTACAATATTTTGACAAAAAATGAACATAGAATGACCCATTTTCAAAATATTCTCCTTTTGTGAAAAATACTTCTGTTATAATAATATTTTGCCTGTATATAGCTCGGACCTCTGTACAAAGGCTCAACTAGAATTTTTGAAATGTATAACTTAGAAGTGGGTTTATAGATGTTTTACTACAACAGAGGGGAGAAATTTTAAGAAAAAAACGCCGATAATTATTTCAATGGGTTGTAACTCTGAAAATAATATGAATTTTCTAAAAATCATAGTTGAGCCTCTGTACAGAACTCTGAGCTATATACAGGCAAAATATTATTATAAAAGAAGCATTTTTCACAAAAGGAGAACATTTTGAATAAAGGTTATTCTAAGTTAATTTTTTGCCAAAATGTGTTTAAATAATTGTTTTTTGTCAAAATGTCCGTAAAACAATTTTATACAGTTATTCTAATCTAAATGACACTAAATATCATGAAAATTATCTATTTATGCTCTTTTTTAAAATCACGGTTCCGAACGTAGTCAGATACTTTAATGCGTATCGGGATAATTGCTTGCATTAAGTTCAGAAATACGGCAGCTCATTGATTTTTTTTTATCGTAGCTAAACTTCTAAATAAAACATTCAACTCTTGTGACATTTTTAGCATTTCATTTTCAATATATGCATATCATATCTATAGGTTTTCCTCCCCTACGAATACCTTCTTGTTGCGTCAATTTTGTGTGTTATAGTACTTACTAATAAATGTAGATGAGTATTATTTTAATTATCGTTATTTTATGCAGGAAACTGCCCAGCTGGTGAGTTGTACAGTAAATGCAATGCTAACTGTCAAAAGAATTGCTCCAATTGGGCATACGATTTGATTTGTCCGAAGAAATGTGAGGGAGGCTGTGTTTGTAAATCAGGCCTTATCAGAGGGCCAGATAAAAAATGCACGTACTGGTTTAAGTGTCCACTTAAGTCTTCTCCAAGTGGTAAGACGCATATGTTATTAGCAAATATTTTTTCATAAACCGTTTTATTTTTATATATTTTTCTCATTGACTTTAAAATTAAAATTATCACATTCTCTTAGGAAAAGGCAATAAGCTCAGTATGATAACGTGTAAGTATTTTTGGGGTCTTACTAAGTTAATGGTACATAATTTAAACATTTTAATATTAAAAAAATAGGAGAGAATTTGTGCAACTGTTTTTTTACTATTTATATTTGTTAATACCTAATCACAATGATGACCAAAAATTGATTAGGGTTTAAAGGTAAAACTCAGTAGAGAAAATGTACAAATATGGGCTTGTCAAATTTGAAATTACACATAATTCTGTACATGAAAGAAATCTCAAGTTTGGAAGTACTTATTGATAGAATATTACTTACAAGTAATATTACATACAAGTATGTTAAAATGGTAATATTTGCAGGAAATTTCATTTTCAAAGTATTATTTTATGGAGTAAATCATTTATTTAGTTTTATAGAACTGTTCTTATTTAGTTTCTAGGACGCTTACAAGTCAAGATATTAAAGAATTAGTAAAGTGTGAAAAATCGGAAGTAGATGTTTAAGTATCCGGAAGTAAGCATTTAAATGCCCTTAAACTCGTCAAACAGGATTTAAACACCATATTTCTAAAAATATATAATTTTTATAAACTTTTGATTTAGTTGCAAAATAATTATTCATTTGAGAGTATTTGGAAAGTAAATCTAGCAGTATTTTTTTTTTACATATTCAGTTTGATTTGATAAAAACTCTGTTTAGATGTAAGACAAAAATGATATACTTTATTTGATAGAGTATCAGTGAACTATTAGATAGTATTATTTTTTAAAATAATTATGGGAAGTAACAAAATTAAAAGTTATTCCCATAAATGTCAGTAAAATCAAATAGGTACCGTAATAAAGTTTCAGTTTCCGAGAACGAAAAAATTAGCACCGATTTAAATATTTCAGCTGTGAGAGAATCAAAAAGCTAATCAATTCTTTAAAATCTAGATATGTAACAGAAAACAATGAAAAAAAATATTGTTTCTAACTTAGGATTTTTGAGTAATATGATTTCGCTATTATGTTGTCCTGTGTGTTTTGAAAGAAAAGTTAGTGTTGTTCAAGTCTCTATGCTAGGATTAGCCATGAATATGCCTTTAAAATTTAAGAGACTTCAGAGATTCTTAGATATATTGAAACATTTCCGTGTGAATACTGACGTATTAACATTGAAAAGTTTTTCAGAACTTGTTGAAATTTGAGAAACAGGGTTTAACCTTCCGCTAGGCGATCTTCAAAAAGTTCCATCCATAGACACGTGGCATTTATCAGATGCATCACCTCATCTTTACTTTTAAAAAGATGATTTGTTTATTTTATTGGTGAGATTTAAAATTAAAATATATTTTTCTTGTTTCTAATGGACTGCGAATTGCTGATTAACCATTGCAGACGTAGTACATTCCCTGGGAGTTAGTATCTCTTTTTAGTGCGGCACCATATAGACGGGTACCAATCGCTGCAGGTAATTTTGAAGTCCAGTTTTTCCCAAAAGAAGGCACCTGAGCTCTGATGATGCAAACCTGTACTAGGATTTAATTTTGTCGAGAGCATCCAAGCCAAACAGACACTCTAGGGAACTTTTACATGCCGTATAACCTTACGGCATGGTTGTTGTCGATTTTTTTGCTTCATGAAAATCCAACGACTTGGGCTGCAGTCGAATCCACAATCTTCGATGCAGAAGGCCAACGACAAACCAACCAAGCCACCCAGGCGTACCATTAAAATATATTTGACGTGAAATAATTATTAAAATAGAATCAGGAATTGAGATATTTATACGAAAAACATCAAAAGAATTACGGTTAGTTATCACCGTGTCAACACTACGTTTAAGATGCCTTGTTGCAGCATCATAAATCATCTTACAATGTTCAAGGCACATGGAATTTCCGTATAATGCATTGCAAAATTTCTTTAATTTTTTCTTCGTGTTCTGGCAAGAAGAATCAGTGCTTTCTTTTCGAAGTTCCTGGGGATGTTTCTCCTGGGTTTTTTTTTATCTTGAATGGGGTGTTGTATATCATATATTTCTGCAATCCTGAGCCAAAATGAACGAAGTATGTGAATGTTACACTCAGACCGTCTTCGCAGCTACCCTCTCAAAAGTTCGTGATCTAGTTTTCCTAAATATGTGCACGAGGATCTGAGTGATTTTGATTCCCATATAGATATTTTGGGAATTTATTCCAGCTAGATTGAGAGGATTAAATAAATACAGTCACTGTCAAGGACGCGACATCCCTGAGATGTAACTCAACTCTCAGCAGAAAAAAAAACTATCAAACAGAAGTTACACAAAGTACTTGCTTCGAATTATTTTCGTATAAAACTGAAGAGTACACATTTTTACAAGGGAAAAAAAATCAAAATTAGCAAAATAGTACAAAGTCATAAAAACTGACGTGGTCGGGCGCGCTGCATCTCTCAGATTCAGTGACCTCTACCGCTCGAAGTATGAAGAAATCGACCTCGTCCTTGACAAAAGTCTTAGGGTGGGTGACGAAAGGCAGATAGAAGGAGTTGTGTTGCAACCCACCGTGTCGACGCAGCACCGAAACTATTTTTATTATGCGTCTGAGTGATTAACGTGCCTAAAGGAGGTTTAAATGACATTCTCTGTCAGTAACAAAAGTTGTCAGCAAAAAAAATTAAATAAAAAGTAAACAAAATGATTAAAAATGAGCAAACAGAAGGTATAAGCTATAAAACGGGTGCATTTTAAGTAGGTAATTGTGTAAGCAAAAAAAAATATGTGATATTTTTGTGTGATTATTTGTACAAAAAAATCATTATAAGTGTATCTAATTTATACAAATTGGGACAATAGATTTTCATGCAAAATTTTTTGAATATTCCTAAAATTTCTTCAAAATTCCTTATAAATTTACCAATTTTCTGAAGTTTAAATAATTTATTGCAAATATTACATAAGCATAGCTTACTTACATACGAACTGTAAAATGGTATAAATTTTTTTCTAAGTGGTGTTTTTTAAAAGAATGGTTCGAACGTTTTCGAATATATATAAATATCATTGAAAGGAATAAATTTATCAATTCAGATATAATTACTGACATTCGCTGTGAGTGCGCTTCGTTGAGGAAAAAAAAAGAGTCTATTTTGAAATAGTACATTTTTCAAAGAAACATAAGAGACAAAGATTTAAAAATTTTAGATTTTATTTCAAATATACCAAGCTAATAAAACTATGTAAACACACGGAAAAATTTCACAATAACTATAGACGCCTCCATTTGACAAAATATGTACTGGACTATGAATCGCTTAGCTTTTAATTCTACAGCACATTTTTACCAAAGTTTGACCTTTTGTTAAAAATTAAGAAGAAATTTATGAACAATTTTTCTGACGAGTGTTTGTTTGAAGTTTAATACTAATTGATGACACTAATATTAAAATAATACGCGTATGGAAGTTTATATTGTTAATGTTATATACATTTTAAATTTTGGTGTATAGTATGCACATTTAAAGCAATGATGGCTGATAAATTTTTAAGAAAATTTTAATGTAGCAATTTTTATAAGTAAAATTAAAGAACAGTTATACTAGAAAGATTAAGAAGGATCTAATCGAAGAATATCTAATATTAAATTTGGTAAACATTTTAAGAAGGAATTATATTAATATTTGATATGGTGTATCCATAGAAGCGTCTGTTACTGATTTTTAAACATTTAAATATTGTTATTCCATAAATTTTTTTGTTTTAAACAATAAGAGTATAAAGAATAGTAAGCTTTGTATAGGACTATAAGTTGTATGATAACTTTGTAGTTCGGCAATTTTTAAACTTAAAAAATGTTTCGAATTTGGGCCTTTTATTTAACATAAGGGAGCTCGGTGGCTTAGAGGTAGTTTCCACCCTTTGTTAATTTAATTTTGGGTTAAAAATTTAAAATTTTAAAAGTTTTATATAGAAAATATATTTTTTTTCATAAAAAAGGTTTTGTAAAAATTGGTAAAATTTATTTATGGGTTTTGAACCAGTTTTTTTCTCATATTTTAATAAAAATTTTTTGGAAAAAAAAAAAAAAAAGCCTCCAGTTTGAATGGGGTATTTTCTCAAGAATTTCTTTATATTAAGAAAAATTTCTAATTGAAAATTGTATTCCAAAAATTTGTTGAAAAAAAAATGGGAAAAAAAGAAAAATTAAATTTTAAAATGGCGTTTAAATTAAATTTTTAAATTTTTTATTTTAAATGTAACACCTTAATTTTTTAAACCCCTTCTCTATTGGAAATTGAAATTTTTTAGATAGTTTTTATCGGTTTTTTTTATAAGTTTTTTTTAAATTTTCCGATGGGAAACCCAATATTTTAAAAATTTTAAATTTTACCCAAACCTTTTGAAATTACATTAAACCCACAAAAAAAAAATTAATAATTTTATGGTATGAAATTAAAAATTATAAAAAAAACAAATATTTATGTTTATGTAACTATCTTAAATCTCTAATTGGAATATGTATATTTTTTCTTCGTTGAATTTAATTTCATTATTATTTAACCATTATCAGTGGAAACCTTTTGAAACTCTGTTAATAAATTATTAAAACTTTTTTTAAAATATAATTTTTAATATTTTAGTTCGCGAAACATTTCAATAGGAGAAGGTGTGCCAGCTCAGATTTAGTTCACGTCACTTGACCATGTTTCAAAATTACGTGGTCCGTCGCCAAAAGCCCTCGTATGGCTGAACAGTGCGACGTCAATATTCCCTCCCTCACTCACTCAAAACATTTCAAAGTAAAATTTTTAAGAAAAAAAAATGACACATTTGGCTTTTTTAAGCAGTATTTACCTTAGTTCTCTTTTTAAAAAGTCTATGAATTGAAAATTTTTTTGGAAAAATGATAATTATATGAAGATATCAATATTTTAATCTGGTTAATTCGTAATCAGTTTCAGAAGAAGACTTCTTATCTTTATGAGCTAATAATGCATGTCCTAATGACATTGAGTGTACAAAGGCCTGTCGAGAATTCGGTTACAGAAATTGACAGTGTGTGGGGGAGGCTGGAGACGTTTGCAATTGTTATTCAAAAAGTTCCGGAGCTTTTAAGAGTATGTAAGATTAATATAATGCGAAATTTAATATTTTCAGATTACAGGAAAAAATTTCAATTTTTTTTATAAATATGTATTTTTATTATGATAATAAATTAAGAAGGAGAATTATCATGATAAAATTGGGATCTAGAATATTTCTTAAGCGTTGCATATTTGTGTAGAGCTGTTGAAAATTTCAAACGTATGAGTCTAAAACTTAATGTGAAACATTAGCAGAATGCAAAATTTAATTATTCAAATTATTTTATTGCTTGTAAACTTAGTAAAAGCTCTATTAGAATAGACCAGACTGTTTACAGCATACAGATAATCACAGAATAGTCTATGATCCCTATAATGAAAAATAGCATTAATATATAAATGAATAAGAACATGTAAAATGAAACAGATTTTCATCTTAAAAACTCTCTCTACTAGAGAGCTCCAGAGATATTATCTTATCACTTCTATTTACGTGCAGTATTGTAATCTCTTAAATATATTATTCAGAGCTACTTGATTTGAGTGAAAAATTGGTAAGTAAGGAGTTATTGAATAATAATATTTTATTAAAGAACTTTTCATGTAATTTGTAAAAATTCGAGCCTTCAATTATGATTAGTTAGCTGCATTTTCAGCAATTTTTTCATCCTAAAGAAATCTATCACACTCATATACACACGAGGCAAATAAACAATTTTTTTAAAACCATTTACATCACATAGACTATGTTCTTTGGTCAAATGGGACCAATCTGTTTATTTTCAGCTACTTGAGTACCATTTGCAGCTTTTCACAGGAATCCTGTACCCACAGAAGAATAGAATCTTCCACCGACGACAGTGCACAATGTCACTGACCAAAATCCTTCGCTGTTAATTTAAAGAACATGGTGAAGAAATCCGACGAACTAATTAGCCATTTAGATTGTTTTGGACATTAATAATATCAAACATACATAGATATAAAATGATTGGGAAATTCCAGAACTTAATCCTGCAACGGTAACTCTTTAGAAGTTATGGAGGATTATAGATGCAGACCACACAGTTTAATATTTCTTCAGAGGATTTCCAAGGATTTCAGAGACCTTAGATATAATACCATGTCTAAGCGACGCCCTCTATAAACTGGGAAAAAATATCTCTCTCCCGATATATATTGGGAAGTACCTCATGACTTATGGTAATAAGTGTATGTCCATTATTTTATTACTACAAACTACAGGGGGTCTTCAAATCAGTAGTGCAAAAGGAATGATCTATTGCATGTAATGTACAGGAAATAAAATTAAAGTATATACTATTGTAAGATAGAGAAATAGTTCAAGTTAACTACACTGCTGGCCACCGTAAATACAACACCCTGAAGGAAGCATGCAAATAACATGAAATTTACAACATGCATTAGCGGAGGTGAGATATACAAATGATTAGAAATTCAGCGTAGACGAACATCACGCGCGCCTGTGGCGCCACCTCAAAGCGCTATTTAAGGCTTAGAGATTTCGACGATTTCAAGTTCGGCAATTGTGTTTTTCTTATGGTTTTTTCAAAACACGATCAGTTATGTCTCGTAGAAAACAACGATCAGCTTTTGATCAAGTATCCGAGTTCGATAGAGAAAGGGTCCTGGCCTACCGATATTGTGGATTATTTTTCAGGGAAATAGGTAGTCATGTTGGACGAAACCAAACAACTGTAATGCGGATATGTGACCGTTGGATGAAGGAGGGTACGATGGACCGACGAGGTCGATCGCATCCACCTCAGTGCACCACTTCACGTGAGGACAGGCAAATTGTGCCCATTGCAGTGACGGATCGCTCAGTCACATCACGAACCATAGCACAGGACATTGAGTCTGTAACCCATAATCAGTGTCTGTGCTTACCATTCGACTCCGTTTACAGCAGCGTGGTCTGTCCACAAGACATCCATTCCTTGGTCTACCCTTGACGCAGAACCACAGACTTCTCCGCCGCCAATTGTGCGATGAAAGAAGGATGTGGGCGGCAGAATGGAATGAAGTTGTCTTTACTAATGAGTCACGCATCTGTCTACAACACCACGACGGTCGGATTCGAGTCAGGAGACACCGTGAAGAGAAGATGCTGAACAGATGCGTTATGCACTGCCACACTGGTCCTGCACCGGGTATTATGGTATGGGGTGGTATTGGATATCACTCTCGCACTCCTCTAGTACGCAATGCCGGTACTTTAAATAGCCAGCGCTACATCTCCGAGGTGTTGGAGCCAGTTGTACTTCCTTACCTTCAGGGCTTGGCCACAGCCACATTTAAACAGGATAATGCGCGACCACACGTGACACGCATTGTCCAAATGTTCTTCGTCAATCACCAGATTGAATTGCTTTCCTTGCCGTCTCGCTCTCCGGATCTTTCGCCGATATAAAATATGTGGTCCATGGTTGCTCAACGATTGAACCAGATTACACCCCCCAGCTGCCACACCAGATCAACTTTGGCAACGTGTGGAAGCTGCTTGGCCTGCTGTACCCCAAGAATACATCCAAAGTCTCTTTGAATCAGTGCCGAGGCGTGTGGCAGTGGTGATCTGCAACAATTGCGGCTACTCTGGCTACTGATTCTGGCAGGAACCATACTTCACTTCAGTCTATAAGTTTAATCATTTGATACTTACCACTCGCTAAAAGATAACGTCAATTATGACACCTAACGTCACCTATCAGTAAACTTTCAATATATTACTACTAGTCTGACTTTAAAAGGGCTAATTTTATTTAATGTTTTGGAAGTTCTTAATTTCCCAACTAATTTGCGACTACACATCGTAGTTGTTGAATAATGAACCCCTTGCACTATCATTAAAATCATTTTTATAGCACTTCCGCTTTTTCTATCAAGATTTCGTTTTCTGTATTTATTTTATCCGTTTGTTTGCAGTCGGAACAAGTTCTCATAAAATCGGCATCAAACTCCCATTCTGCATTGAAATTTATGTGTGCTATCTAAGTATAATAAAACCATACTTCATTGTATAACATGTTATCTGTGTGCAAAAAATATATAATGCAATATATATACAGTCGGACCCAGATTTAACGAACCACTATTTAACGAATTTTTCTTTTTTCTCGATCAAAATGAAGGCAAACCCCCTTATTTTAGGAATAATAAACCCCGAAGTAACGAATTATTTAAGCAGACAAATTTTTTTTTAATAATTTGTGTAATCAAAAAACAGGTTTTTTTTTAATGGAATCATTTTTTTTCTGGAACAGAATAAATAATTTTCTTACCAGAAACAAATTTTAACGGCCAAGGATGCAGAGCTTTATTAGATTTAACAGGTGTAAATGAGTCATGAGTGTAAACTATCGTGTAAGTTTTGAATAGGACAAGAAATTTTTTCTTATCTCATCCCACTTCACAACGCAGGGGAATATCTTAAGATTTTAACGATTTTGTTGCATTTTATAATGGACTGTCTATCTATGTAACTGAAGCTCAGGAAACTGTTGATTTCTCGGAGCCGATGAATAACGATTCTGATGCAGAAATTGAAAATGAAACTCTTCATTTTACATTTACTAAAGCTTTACATGGTTAGGAAGCTGTGAAAACATACCTCATGCAGCGGAACGTAAGCGACGCAATATTTTTTTATCTGCATAAGGTCAAAAAAAGAACTCTTTCGAGAAAATCCGAAATAAAATATATATGTATATATATTTTCAAACTTATATCACTCAGTATTTTAAAATTTCTAACCAAGTGTAGCGTAATAATTCATTAATAGTACTTTTAGCCGTTGAATAAAAAGTGTAAACTTTGAAACTTTGGATATTTTTTGTGTAGTTGCTTTTTGTATAATTTCCAAAAGGAATGCTAAAAATTTGTATTTGGCTTGGACCTCGATACAACGAATAACCTCGATTTAACGAACAAAATGCTTGCTCCCAAAGAATTCGTTAAATTGGGGTCCAACTGTATATATATATATATATGTGTGTCGTAATCTTGACGTGTGGTGGTTAATTCTTACTAAGCCATAATTCAGAGAATAGATGTGGGATTGATGAGACATCTTGTTATTCTGCTTTATTTCACATTTATTCACATAGCTTTTCAACAATACAGGAAGCAGACACTAAACACGAACCAGGCAGCAGCCAAATACATTACGAAGGATAAAGAACACACAAACAGGCGAATTTTCCAGAAATCTCTGTTTATATACCAAGCGGGAAACGAAAGTTCAAAATACATGTTTATGAATGGATAGATGTAGTTCCAAAGATTGCCGTTAGGAAGGTAGCTAGTTATTGTTTAAGGTTTCCGACTACGTTCGGAACCGTGATTTTAAAAAGGCGCATAAATGGATAATTTTCATGATATTTAGTGTCACTTAGATTAGAATGCATGTATAAAATTGTTTTAAGGACATTTTGACAAAATTTTTTTTATTTAAATACAATATTTCGGCAAAAAATTAACTTAGAATAGCCTTTTTTTCAAAATGTTCTCCATTAGTGAAAAATACTTCAATTATAATGATATTTTGACTGGATATAGCTCAGACCTTTATACAGAGACTCAACTATGATTTTTGAAAAATTCATATTATTTTCAGAGTTACAACCATTTGAAATAATTATCGGCGTTTTTTCTTAAAATTTCTCCCCTCTGTTGTCGTAAAACATGGATAAACCCACTTCTAACTTATATATTTCAAAATTCTAGTTGAACCTCTGTACAGAGGTCTGAGCTATATACAGGCAAAATATTATTATAATAGAACCATTTTTCAAAAAAGGAGATTTTGAAAATAGGTCATTCTATGTTCATTTTTTTGTCAAAATATTGTACTTATATAATTTTTAATTGTAATACTATCCTTAAAACAATTTTATATATTTTTAATCAAGTGAAAAACTAAATTTTTCCATTTATCCCTTTTTTAAAATCATGGATCCGAATATAGTCGGATACCTTAAACGTGGTTCCTGAAGGAATGGACCATCATATATTATTTTGAGGATATAATTTTCTTGGTTGCATTCTTCAAATATTCAAACAAATAATTATTTATAATTTAAATAAATGCATAAATTTGTAGGAAAGATAACTATATAAAAAAATATGAATTCGAATTTGAATAACTTATAATGTAGCTATCCCAATTAATAATTTCCGTTATTAATTAATACTTTTTTTATTTTTGTATTACATTTTCTTCCCATTCTTTTTAAAATCTTTGATAAATTCTTACAATTTTTAATCTTTTGTTTTCAGATTCTTGGAAAAAAGTGCCTCTTTCCTCTGATACATGCGATCAACAAGCTTGTGAGAAAAAGTGCACTGAAGACGGATACGCTCTTGCTATATGCCGTTATAATAAGTGTCACTGTAGAATAATAATTCAATAAATAAAACATTTTTATAGCACAAAATGAATATAAATAAGAACACGGAAAGATTTTGAAAACAAATCAATTCTAATAATTATTGAGTTATCTTGATGTATAAAAGTAATTTTTTCATGTAAATTTCATTTACAGTTTTTGTTATAAAAAATATTTTGCATATATTTTAACGTGATATTAAAACAATTTTATTTCGCTTGCTTTAATTTTTTTTGTATTGATGTTCAGTAAAAAATGAATTTTAGTTTTTGTAACCCTTAATCTTATACAAGGAACACAGTAGTCTGGAACATTGAAAAAAAAATGTTGTGCTTTTCAGTATATAAATGTATATGTATCAAAACAAATAAAACTTATACTCACTACATTTTCAAAAATTATGTCTTTAATATTATTTTCATAGAAAAATAAATAAAGAATACTAAAGAATATCTTTGAAAATCTGTAAGTAACACTGAATTGAATTTCTCAAAAATAGTTTTTCACATTTCACTAGCTATACTAATATAAATTTTCAAAAATTTCGCATGAAACGAATCTGATTCAATTCATGGATTATTCTGTAAAAACTATCACTGCATCTAAATGTCTCTATAGGAATATCATGATTATTGCTGGAGTATGTTGAGAACTACAGTTCGGTATTAATTTTCGATGTTAATGGGAAGTTCTTGTGAGTTAGGCATGTCCGCCATCGAAACACATTATTTGTAAGTATATCGTGATTAATGTTCTTCATACACTCTATGAATGGCTTAAGCTATTCAAAGAGGGACGAAAAAAGACTGGAAAGTATACATGCTGAGAATTAAGAACAACTTTCCTCATAAACGACAGACAAATATTGAAAAATCAGATGCTTTTATTCAAAAAGACCGTCGGTTGAGTATCTGCACAGTTGATGAAATTTTAGGAATCAACGGTAAATCTGACCAGAAGATTTTGCACGAAAATGTTAAAATACGGTACACATGTTCGAAAATTTAGTTAAAGAATCTCACATTCAGACAAAAAAAAATTTTGAATGAATCTTTGTACTAACACGTTGAAAACTGTTGGAAAGAACCTATATTTATCAACAGACAAAAAAAACATGTAGTGAATCATGTTTTTTTATTTATGTTTCGGATACTAAGCATTAGTCAATCACTAGCTCCCATAATCAAGATAAGTCATCAAGACTAATTGTAGCCTTTGTCCTCAAGTCAGATGGGGTTTGAATGACAAAATCAAAATTCAAATCAATGAAGATGGTCTATTTAGACATACATGGGGTTGTGTACATTAATTGGAAGTCAGTTATGTTACACCATACCTCTTTGAAATCTTAACAACGCTCCATGTATAAGTAAGAAGAAATTAGCCTGAATTGCTGAAAATAAGTTACGGATTAACCCGTGATCACTCGCGCGGGGTGTTCTGTACACCCCAGCAACAAGCAAATTCTCCCAGGATTCTAAAAAGAATGCACAGAACCACGATTTTTTCTGTAGCTGCACATTTTAGGTCATTGAACCTTCAGGCCTGATACAATCCCTTTTTCCGAACGATTGGAATGTAACGACCTTCAAAATTTATCTGGAGGGCTGAGAACTCCCGCGAGAAGTTGAGCATGTGTATACAGTCTGCTCTGAAAGTTTGGAAAATGATTAAAATATTATTTTTCTATACTTTCTACTATCATTATCTAATTAATTATAAAGTATATTTATTACTAATATATACGTTTTATACTGGTTTATGAAAAAATATAAAATTATGTGTTTTAAAATGAAAATTTTGTAGGTTTAGTTTAAATTAATGTTAGTCTCATTTGTATGCAATAAATTTAATAATTTTATTTGTATAATACAACAAACATCTTGTACTTTATAAATATGTATTATAATGACTTGATTTTTTTTATTTTCATAATTAAATACACGTTTTAAAAGTTTGGGGTGTTCTCTACACCCGCGAGTAACGACGGTAGCAAAAACAGGCCCGAGTGACCGCGGGTTAATCACCAATGCAAAACGTTCCAGCCCATATTGCATTGTCAGTTCTAACGTTTCTGGCCAAGCCTAGCATTCCTGAGTTAACAGGACATGGTACAATTTACGAAAAATTTTTTAATTTAAGGATTTTAAAAATTTTTAGTCGCCTCATATGCGCGCTTACTATGTAAAACAGATTTTGTGCTCAAAATTTCTTAGAAAGCTAGGTATTTAATTTTTAAGGAAGAAGCTTAAAATTTGTGAAGTTATTTTAAAATGCTACTCCTCCTACCAAAGTTTACGTACACGCATGGAATTTGATTTACTAGTACGTGAAACTATGTATAACATAAGTTGCTATGGGTTTTGCGATAACATGATTGGTATTCGTACAATACTTATTTTATGAATGCTTACTGAAAATTCCTTAAAAAATAGATAAATTATGAGTTAAATTATTTTTAAAAATAGGTATTGCTTTGTTTCAAAAATGCATACCAACTTTTGTTACATGCACTATTAGCAATTGGTAAAAAAAAAATTAAAAGCATTAGGCGAAGTAGAAAAAAAGCCTTAACATTTTAAATGAAGACAAATTAGTTATTTCATCTTACTGAGATAAGTAGGTGTAAACTTTTGATTTGCCATAGGCATGTAAATAAAAACGAACTTAAAAGCTATCATCATTTTGCGGTTTTTAAGTTTAGATCTTTCAAATTTTGAAAGGTTATAGAAAAGTATATAACAAATAATTTAAGCTAAAAAAATTTGATTTGATTTTTTGACCGATTTTTTCCATTAAATCGTAATGTGTCCTCTTAAAGCCTTTATCCTACTCACCTGATCATACTCCATGAGTATGATTCCAATGGAATTCCATTTACAATGGAAGAAAACATGTTTGAGACCGTTTAGTTAAAAGAGAAGCGATGAACATAAGTATATTGCTTGAAGAGGAACTAAAATATGCTTAAATCAATGGAAAATTCCCATGGAGAGGGTTCAGTACAACGTAGCAAAGTACATCTAAAGAGATGACGCTAAAATTATGAAGAATTAAAATATACAGACTTAAATTCCATTAATCCAGTTTTCTTGCCTAAGACTTTTATACCTACTTTAGCTCATTTTTTGTTAGTTTTTTTACTTTCACACATTCATGCATGCACGTATGCACACTCCACATACATCTATACTGAAGTACCAAAGTCATGATATGACAATAGTTAAATATCTAGAGGGCAACAGCATCGCGTAAGGGGAATGTATAAATATTCAGTGCATTATCAGCTTTTCATTTGTAAAATGATCCATTTGAAAAACTTTCTGATATGAGATGATCATGATTATGCGACAGACTTTCTTGAACTGCTAATTAGAGCTAGATTATTAAATTATTATAAATTAAAATTACATTATTATAATTCAAATTGAAAGCAATATAGCAAAAAAAAAAAAAAAATTCAGAATAAATTAGAATACCCATTGTAATTCAATAGCAAAACAGCACAGGATATATTAGGATATCTGCTGTAATGCAACAGAAAACTCTCAAGCTTCAGACTATAATTATTTTATTAAACATTATATTTAGAACTCCAAACTTGTTACGGTTCCACTTAAGGCCTGACTCAAGAAGTGACTTGTATCCAACCTTACAGTAGGAACAGTTGCTAGTACATAAAACCCTACAACATAACCACATACTTCACTAAACTAAATGCCCTATTCAAGAGTTACGAGGAAAATTAACTAATATTGAAATAATCAAAAATTCGCTTATCTGATATATTTGCAAACACTCAGAACTACAGCTCCCACAAGAGACTGACCAGGGCAACATTGGAGTTTTGAAGTCAGTAGTTCTTAAGACTAATCTGATGATTTTCCCAAATTGGATTTCCTTTTCAAAGACTTATAAATGGCCAACTTACTAGTTGATGAGTCTAATTCTCACAAATTCGAAATTAAAATCTCCACTCAAATTAAAATCGTTACCTTTTCCATTATCTACTATCTATTACTAACCCCTCCCCTCCTCTCGATTTCACTCAGTCTTTCTTTACCTTAGAGCTATTCTGCATAATCTGTTTTCACTGTAAGCATGTAGCAGCTAAACTCTAAGACTTTAAAGAATATTACCCCATGTTAGTTTCATGAGGGTACCTTGTGATATAGTCTATTACTTGCAATTACCTATTGATTATAATATGCATAATTCAAACTAAAAAAAGTATTTACTAAGTAAAAATCTTGAAAATACAGTTAAAGACAAATATTTGTATTTTGGGAGATAATTTCTTAACTAATAGTATAAATAAAACGAAAAATACATGGCCCTGTTGTAATGGCTCTATCCGCGATCTTTCTACTAATAGTCCTCTTGGGGAATTTTTGTTCTTTAAAAATTCTTTTATTATAAACCTTCCTCGAGAAGAAAAAAAACGTGAGCATACAGACAAAGTCTAGCATATAAAATCTAAGTTTTTAAGTTAGAAAGAGAGAGATAGGGTTGACTGCTAGTGGAGCAACGATTAATCAATTTAAAGTGAGGCGCTGATATTTAGTAATTGATATTGTTATATGTAAGTTGACGATCTGTCTCTTAAGATTTAATATAGATTGGGTAACTAAGAAGTCAGAACTATTGTATTGACATAAGTGACATAATTAAAGTTTTCTCATATCTCGCGTACCTCATTAATTTTCTTCATATTTACTAATCGGGTGAATCTCTTAACTTTGGTTAGTTGAATTTGTGTTGTGGTTAGTACTGTGAATAAATTGAGTGATTTTCGATATGGCTAGTCTTCCTTCCATTTCTCCCACACCTTTAGGCGTGTCGGCAAGAACTTAACAATGTTAAGAAACCATAAGTGATTTAGTCAGAATTCTTACAAAACTACTGAAGTCTTGTAGGGTATGAACAGAACAAAATATATGGACTGATTTACAATTCAAAAAACATAATTAAACGAGAATTTTAGAAGAAAAATTCATTTTCTGAAAAAACATAGGAAGGTCTACTTTTCATGAAAAAAGCTCGTCTCTTGAAAATGAAATTTTTTACATATATTTTGGTTTCTTTTTATGACCAATTAAAAAGAAAAAGAGCGTTTTATTTCAATATAATTTAATATCAATGAATAATTTATATTCTTTTATTGAAATACATTAGTAACATTTAAATCTACATTATAATACAAATTGGAGGGTGTTCATGCTAGGAAATAATAATTCGAATCAATGTATTTTTGTATTTCACTAAATATAGCTTCAATTTAATTACTAAGCTTATTAATTGCTGTTTTAAAAAGTAGTTTTTTAATTGATAGTCTGAATCGTGGAACACGAAATTCCATCTTTTTTAATATGAATGTCAATATTTTGATAGATATTTATGTATTTCTGTTAACTCTTAAAAAAAAGCATGTGTTTTATTCTTTTAATAGAAATCAAAATTTATTAGAATTCTATTCTTAAATTTCCTTAAAAAGAATTTCTTCTTTTTAATTTTTAATTTGCTCAAGATACTTGATTAAGTAAATTCAAATCATATGAGTAATAGTATTTATTCCGTATAAGTATAAGTATAATGCATCTGGCAGCGAATAAATAATATGTACAAAATTAATACAAGTATAACATATCAAAATATTAATTGAAGAAACAATATATATTTTATTAAATGATAAGTATAAAAGAAATCGAAGGTGGATGTCATTCTGCGAATATTATGTTTAGTTTAAACCAAATCAATCCATCATGGCTATAGAAAGAATAAACTAATAATACATTAAAGAGACAAATAAAAGATTCAATTCTCATTCAATTAATATAGGAATAGGATTCGAAGAATAATCAAAGGGAATCAATCTGAATTATCAGTAAATTTAGAAAAGGAAAAACTTTTATATGATAATACTTAAATCGCATTTAATTCACCAAATCTTATCTCCTCAATTTTATAGGGCTGCGGTAGCCCAGTGGTCAAGGTATCGGACCCTGACAGGCACATGTCATGAGTTTGATCTCAGTACCACTAAAGACCCGCCGTGTAGGGTAGCGATGCATGTTAAATCTATCGAGAGCTGAAACGTCCTCCCGTTGGTGTGGTGTGGTAGTTAGGAGAGGGGGGTGCCAGCTCAGGTGTCGTCCACGTCACTTAACCATGGTTCAAAGTTACGTGGTCCGTCGCCATAAGCCCTCGTGTAGCTGAACAGTGCCACGTTAATATTCACTCAATCCTCAATTTTATCTGGTAATAACATATTTCGGTACTTTCCCGTTTCGACAGTGCAGGCGATAAAATCGACAAAAATAATAAAGCCGACGCCAAACGGAATATTCCCCTGGTAACCTTTTACACCTTATTTTCAAAACAAGTCATGGTCTTTTTTTATCAGTATAGGTTTCATAATACATAAAAAAAATAGATGAAAAATCAATGAGAATTAACATTTATGAACATTTCTCATGTGTTTTTTGTGTCTTCGCCAAAGTAAAGCTTGCTTGGAGAAATTGGCACTTGCAAATCGAAAAAATATCCATATTTATAGCAGCAGAAAATTTTTAGCGACGAAGTTTGCCATATAAGTTATTTTCACTAAAAAGTTAATTATTCTTGAAAGGAAACTGTAACTCCACAGTTTCAGGAAAATGCAAAATGTTTTCTTTTTACTTTTAGTGAGATGGAATTTTATTTTTAAGAGTAGCTTCAAGTATGTTCATCAACATATAACAGAAGGAAAATAAAATAAAATTTATTGACTTTGAATATTTCAGAAAAAGTTCTGCATTTTAAAAAGACTAAATGTTAGTTATTATACAAGATAGCTAGGAAAATAACATAATTCGAATTTATTATAATATGTTCCTTTCACGAGTCCGTAATAGATAGTTAAATTTTAGGAAAACATTTATATTTCACGATTCTTTTCTAAAACCATACATACCGGTACATTTTAAGTTACATTAAAAGTTACGTGATTCGACCTCCAGTATCCCCCGTTTATTACTTAGAAGCTCGTTTGCAGTGCATTGAGGGGAGAGAAAAGAATAAATAAACAAATCCTTCTTTGAAATAAGTAAATTATTCTCCAAACACTGTCAAGGTAATTTTGTTGCATTCCAAAGCCGTTGGACTAGTTTTAAACAGAGCAGCCCAATGCAAACAATTTAACTTTTGAAAAAATGGATATGTTCGTCCACGACAATTAACGCACAGGCTGAGTGAGACATACATATACACAGCGCTAAGACAAATTTTAATTGCTATTCATATCTCTCCCAAAATCTATCCTGAGGATTACTTCCCTACTTCCTCCAGATAGCTTACTGATGCATAAAAAAATAATAATAAATAGTTACCAAAAAACCTATACTTTATCTTCACTTTTTTACAGAAAAAAATAACTGTTTTTGTTTTCGAAATGTTTACCGTATCCTCAAATTACAAGTTATAATTAAATACATAAAAGAAGAACTAGGCTTCCATGTTATTCCAATTGTTATTAATCTCTAGGAATTTCTATTACAACGCTCAGAATCAGATGTTGATTCCCACATTTATTTTCGCAAAAATAACGGGTCATGCATGATTTATTCTGAATAAATATCTGGATGATTTTTATGTTTCAGCCCACGCAATGAAAGAAATACTAAAAATTTCTAATTTATCTCACACAATGCTTTATTGCTGAACTCGGGAAAACAAAATAAGTCTCAATATTGCATGAGTTTCTCGAAGTATATCGCTTATTAGGAAATGCACGCTAATCGTCATGGTAAATATAAAAAAATAAACAAAGTGCAAGAAGACAGAATTGTCAAACTATACTAAAAAACCGCCTGTATTAAGCCCAACTAATGATAAACGGAAACTTTTAGTAGCCGTAAAGAGTGTTTAAATTACAATGGTAGCCCTATAAAGAGCGGTGAATATTTCAAGAGTTTAATTCCTTTCTTTAGTTTTTGATGAAATTTCATTAATAATTCGAAGCAAATTTTATTGGTTTTGTATGAATCTCACTTTAATTTTATACTGTTCAGTTATGATTTCACAAGTATTTGATTAGTTTTTTCAAAATTTAACAACTTAATAGAATCGTATCAATCAGCATGATGAAGTTATCAAAGCAAGAATGTTTTCATTTAATACATTTCATCGTGTTCAGTTCAGTAACCAAAACTTCGACTTTTGAAGTGTCAATGACGCAGTTTTATTTTTGGTTTGCGGACATGGTACACGATAATTGGATTCTGGATACTTTGGAAGATTCTCACCTGGTGACATGTCTTCAGAAATGCAGAGGAGATGCAAATTGTTCGGGAATCGCACTAGGTCCCTTAAAAGAAAAATCAGATGAATTTGTTAGAATGTGCCACATTCTGTCAAATATAACTGAATCTGACTGTAATGATAGCAAGGATTGCAAAATGGAAGGATTTCAGGTATTTCATGTAAGTACAAATTTGATTTTCAGTAAAATTGTTCACTTTAACTTTATCAAAGAACATCTGAGTTTCTTTAAAATATTTTGCTAAATACTTACATAGATCATTTCAATTTTAACTAATTTATACTTCCGATTTTTTCTTATTAGTTTTTATTTTTTGTATAAGTTTCATGTTTGATGGAATTATAAATTTATAAATATGTGTTTCGTAAGAAACTTATTTATAATTCAGTAAGCTATAATCTCAGTTAGTCTTCTTCTATTAAAGACAAATAACTGACTTTATTATTTATTTGTTTACATATTACCTTTCAAGTACATTCAGAAATACACTGTGATGTATTGTAATCCGTGTGAACATATTGTGTATGATTTTTGAATAATTAAAAAATTGTTTTTTGTCTAAGCAGCTCTTTAGACCGTTAGAAATACCAACAACGGAAAACCCCATTACAGTTACAAAACTTTCAACTACAACAGCAGGCATTCGGAAAACTACAACGGAAGCTCCAAACACAGCGGAGGCTCCAAGTACAACAACGGAAGCTCCAAGTACAACAACGGAAGCTCCAAGTACAACAGCTGAAGCTCCATTTTCGACAGAAGTTCAGAATACAACAACTGAAACTTCAATTACAACAGAAGGTCCGAATACAACAACAGAATTTCCACACCCCACAACAGAAGTTCCAAACACTACAAAAGTTGCAAGTACGACAGCAAATACTCTGACTACGATAAAAGAAGTTTCATCTTCAACGAAAGAGCCCACAACTACAACAACAAGGTCTACTACAATCACTGATCTTTCAACCACGTCAACGGGTAGTTCGGATACTACTACGGATTCTACTACAACAACAAACTCTCCATCTATAACAATGAAGACATCAACTACTACAGAAATATCAACTGATTATTCTACTGAATCCGATTCATCTACATCAGTAGCAACTCCTTTCACGACTACAACCGAAGCTGAACCGTCAACAACTTTAGCAACAACAACGACTACCGAAGTACCTTCTTGTTTAGACGGAGATGAAAAAGCACAACCAACAGGATGTAAAGGTAAGAAGATATATTACTTGAAATATTTGTCAATAAATAAAAAAAAATATTGAAACATTTTTTAAAAAATTATTTAAATGACTTAATAGAAATATGGTAGCTTTCCGTGATAAGTAATCAAAGGAATATTTTAATTTCATCGTCATCTTTGAAACGTAACCAAAGCATGACGAAGCCCTAATAATAATTTGGCTGTAAAATATGTCCAAATATAAGTGAACAATTTTTAAAAGTAACTGTTTTTAATATGTATTTCATGCATTAGTTAAATTTAAGAGAGAGAGAGAGAAAGAGATTTAAATAATTCTTAACTTGACATCATATTCACAGATAAATCAAAAATGTAATATTAAATTATATCAGGATCCTAAAACTTATGCAGTTATTCTCATCATTGGAGACTTAAAGAGCTAATTTTACACTGCCATCAACTAAGTATCAGTATTGATAAGATAATATTAAACACTTACAGAATTTACATTTCACCACCACATTAAGATATAAACTATTTTTTATTCAGTGAAACTTTTAATGTTATTACGTAAGAGTAACTATAAAATAAGAAAAAAAAATCAAGAAATTTAAGTACTCGTAATGGATATTTCAAAAGGACAATCATTGACAATAAATAAAATTTCTTCGTAGAATATTAAAATCATAATGAATAAAGCTTCGTCAAAAGTTTTGCAATGTTATTTGAAGAGTTCCATTTCAACAGAATAATAAAGATCCGACTTTTCATAGCTATTTTACTTATTGGTACTTGACTGAGTTTATTATAATGCTATTTATATGGGACGATTTCTCAACGTTTCAATTACGCTGTAAGAATATTTATTCATTTTTTTCCTGATATTTTGAAACCTAACAAATACAGGTACGTTGACAAGAAAACAGTTACGATTATACAGCGGAGTTCGAATGTGTCAGTGCTAATGTGAGGAGGATAAATCCAATTACAATAAATTAAAAGCTAGTACATAATCTAAATGGTGATTCGTTAGGAGAAATATTAGTCTTAAGTGAACGGCTTCAGCTCAGTAACAATATCTTACTGAATAATAAAACAATGTCTATATTTCTATATTAAGATTTTAATATACATTGAGTATCACAGGGATGGGCATTAAGTCGATCGCGATCGACCGGTGGATCACCGGAACATTTTGAGGTGACCGAATTTACTTACACCTAAGACGTGCATACTGATAAAACATGTTGTTGGAATACCGACACCAAATAGAATCTAGAGTTGGCTTTGCACATTTAATGCAACTGTGTTTACTTAAGCAAATGATTCGATAAATGTGAGACCAGTGATCCGCAGCCCCGGTCCACGGACCGGTACCGGTCCATGGATCAAATGGTGCAGGGCCGCCTAAAGAACATTAAACCACTGCCATTCTATTTAAAGTGGTGCATTTTTCTCGAATTTGCGCAACTTTCCACGGAAATCCCTTTATATTCCACGCTAAATCACTTTTATTCATTTTTAGTGTAACTATATTTTATTCTGAAGGCATATTTAAATGTAACTAAATTAAAATTGTTAATCAAAACAATCTAAAATATAAGCAATCAACGTGTCCCACCCTCAGCGGACCGCGGTATCAGACATTGACCGGTCTGCAGGGATAAAAAGATTGCGGAGCACTGGTGTAGACGACGCATGTACCTTCATTGGAAGCGCAAGCTGCAGAAAAGAACACTGTGATGCCAGCTTGTAAGTTAATTTTTCCCCTCACGCCGATTGTAGGAAAGAATAAATGTTGATGATTACCCAATCCCGTGCTATCACGGGATGAACTAATGGTACATTAATCCACACTCTGCGTATTCACGGGATTTTGCTCCCATGTTGATGTCATGTTCCGCAATGGCATGGGACATGTCAGAGAACAAATCAAGTACATACATCGGTTTCAGATTAATCGGTTTATAAAGTTCTCTACTTTCTGTACTGAATGCGTCCACTCTCCACTGTTTAGCAACCGCTCTCTCATTGTTTTTCAAGCACTCAACTTGACAATTTTGTGTTATTTGTGCTTTTGTAGTAAAAATAGTAATATGTAATATTTTAAAAGATGGGTACAATGTCAAAATTAAGTGCTAAGAGAAGAAAATATACAATTTTAATATAAATAGCAACACCTACGCCACTGGGTGGACCACAACACCTTAAATACATTAGAATTAGCCCGTATCCTGGAAAAGTCTGCCCACCCCTGGTGTATCAGCACAAAGGTTATAAACTTTTAGGACAGATAGAGAACACCTGGATGATAGGAAATCACATATTAATACATGGTCACGCGGAAACTCTTTCCTAGCTTGGTAGTGATAATACAAAACACAAGAAAGACAAGACAAGAATAAAAAAATGAAACATATTTATCATTCTTTTGCAACAAAATTACTGATCTTTGGTTTGTGTACGTGATACATAACACTACGTAAGCTGAAGCATCTGATGATTGTGCATGTGCACACGTGGTTTTTGCTATCGTTCTTGCTACGAAGTTTCATTTCACCGGACCAACTGAGTGGTAGTAGGATTGAACGTTGCATGAACGTTGAGCTCACTGATATGTATCTGGGATACGGGACCGATGATTTCAATGGACTAGCAGCACAGTGGTTGTAAGTCCAACGCTATCCCAGAAGGCAAATTCCCAGCCATGCTGTTTTTGCACGCTTGCCCTTGAGATTATCCGACAGTGGATCCTTTATCGTAGACACACAGAAAGGTAAGCGAAGCTTAAGAACACCTAATAAGTAAGAGACTATGCTGGAACTGGTACAGAACAATCCCGGTACCAGTGTGCGGTCTATCGCCAGTCATGTCGGGGTTTCTCATGACCGTCTGGTAAATCCTGTACACTTACAACGTGCATTCCTTTTGTCCCTTCAATTTTCTTTTTCTGAATTTTTTTTTGCTGTGTTAAGGATAGTAAACATGTTTTCTCCTCTTCTTCTCGTTCTATCTATCTTGTGTTTTGTGCTGTCAAATCTGGAACAGGAAAGCGTTTCCCCGACCATGCTTTTCTATCTAATTTTTCATCGTTTAGGCGTACTCTATCTGTTCTAAAAGTTTGCACTGTACTATCTGATACAACCTGAATGATGTAATTTAAGTTCATGATGTTTTAACAAACGAAAAAACAATAGAAGTAAATCTAGATTTTAGGATATGAAAATGAAATTTGAGTAGGAAATGCCCGCTTGATATCCCGCAGATTTTCCGCTGCATTTTAAGCACTTAAAGTACCTTAATGATCTCATCAGGATATATTTTTTTCCCCTCTACAACATTAATGTTTTGTTCGATAGTATAATTTGGAAGTCGAGTTTAATATTGCATTTGATTTCTTGTTCTTAAAAACAGATATAAAATAAATAATGTTAAAAATGTAAATTTTATGATTTTGTTTCAGCTAAATCCTTCGATGCTCACTGTAATGGAAGAGAAGCAAGAATTTTTTGCAACGAAGAGCCTCGGAATCAGCTGTTTGTATTTGGATTAATAGCGTAATTTTCTTTTTTTATAGTTTTTTCTAACACCAATAAGCATAATTTGTAACACGTTTGCTTAACTTATTACTTAAAGTTTTTTAGAATAATCTATCATTCTAAGCTAATTTCAATTAATATGACTAACTTATGATTGAAAAATATTTAGCCTTATTTTCAAAAATATATAGAAATAAGAAAAGGAAACTGTATTTTAAAAGTTATATATAGCTAATATATAAATGTATTTTATATGAAGTTTATATATAGCTATGTGTGTGTGTGCTGCTAAGGAACAACAGATTTTATATATAGGTACAACAACTGATATATATAGAGAGGGAGAAAGTGAACTAATAGTAGGAATTGAAAAAAGAGCATGATTTGTCTGCATTGTTGTAACAATTCACACCCGATATGGCTGGTTTGGCTGAAAATTCGGTTTTCGTCGCCAACTTTTGTCATTGTTTCGACTGTTACATTGTTGTAGCAATGGAAACGAATCCAAGTTAGCGTCATAAACCGGTTATTAATTAAATTTATTTAAGTTAATGAATTAATATTTGAAAAAACTGTGTGTATGTGTATTAATATCCCCTACAAGTTTAAAAAATATATTTGAACTTGATTGTAAGAATAGAAATTATTTTAATAACGATTGATAATTTGAACAGGATAAATATATAAATAAATAAATATATAGAGAGAGTGAGCTAAAATTATGGATTGAAAAAAATAAAGAAAAATACATTTAATGCGAAAATGATTGAGGGAAATAACGGTTATCACGAAATAATACAATGGTACTGACAAATTACTTCGTAATTTCATACACACATTTTTTTTCTCTCAAGACTAAACGAAATTCACTCAACACGAAATTTTTTTTTTCTGAGAATGAACAATATGTGACAACCACCAGCCGCGCAGGTGAGTTTTAAACTTCCGGGTATTTTAATTCAATGTAATTTCTTTCCAAATTTTTATCGATTTGAAGATTTTGTGTATGATATAATTCGCTTGATATATAGAAATAATAAATGTTTCTTATGCACTACAATAACAATTAATAAAATAAAATTTATCGTTGACCAAATTTCATAGCCAATAAAACTGTTATCGTAAATCATGCAATTCATCCCGCGTGACATTGCAATTAAGCTTAATTAATCACATTAACCAAATTTTGATTGCCTGTAAATGTGATTATTAGGCTTTGTTTAAAACATCAGTTAAAAGATGTAGTTACACTAAAGATATTAACTGTACCTTTGGAGGTAACTATAGCACCCACTCGTTGTTATTTAAATACAGGAGAGTACAATTGACGAACCCGTTTTTAAAAAGTCATATTTTTGAAATTACTCCATATATAAAAATAAATGATACTCGGATGTAAAGAGAAATATACCCATTTTTTTTCCACCAATGGCAACAACACATTCAAGATCGCTGTGATCTAAATCCAAACATGATGACAATGACAGAGAAGAGTTTCTGCGTGTTTCATTATGCACGGGTTTTTTCCAGTTATTCCGGTGCTACGTGTATTTAGAAATCTCCACTGCAAAGAAACCCCAACCAACAAGAGCATTCTGCGATTGTATCAACAATTTATAGAAACGTGCTGCTTGTGGAAAAAGCAGTGTCCGGTCAAGCGTCTTGGACGAATCAGTGGAGAGGATGAGGTAGAGTTTTATTCGAAGTCCACGGAAGTCTACGAGAGTTGCCGTCTGTGAACTTAGGCAAATGAGTGAATATTAATGTGACACGTTCAGCTACACGAGGGCTTTTGATGACGGATCTCGTAATTTTGAACCATGTTCAAGTGATGAGGACGACACTTGAGCAGGCAACCCCTCTCCTAACTACCACACAAACGAGAAGACGCTTGAGATCTCGACAGGTTTAACGTGCATCGCTCCCATACACAGCGGGTCTTTAGTGGTACTGGACTCAAACTCACGGCATACCTGCAATGATCCGATGCCTTGACCAATGGGCTACCGCAACCCCTCTGTTAACTTGGAAGGACCCAAAAAATGGTGTTAAAATTGTTTTGAATTTTTTTTAATTTCAAACCGTATCATTTGCAATTGACATAAGAAATGACAGAGGACGACCAATGAGCACTTATGCAGTATTACGAACTATTAATAGTGGTGCTACAAAATGCATGGAACGAACTGGATAACAGATTGGACGTATGCCGAGTAACAAGATTGTTACATCGAATATTTTAACAGAAAAAAGAATCTTGTTATAATTCTCTCTACATTCATATACCACTTATTGAAACATGTGCAGTAGTTTCTATAATATGATTTTTTACAATCGGGTCCATCATTTTTACTCCCAATGTATATATCTCTTGACAGCTCTGCCCCTTTGTTTTCGGACGCAAATATGCAAGTTAGATGTGAAAATGAATTTTCGCAAAGCCTCTTCAAAATGGATTCTCAAAAGGATACATATTTTCCATTCGGGAATACGATGGGATGTAATCCAGATCAAGCTATTACTGGTGAGTGTACTTATTATTTAAAAAAAAAAAAAACTGGTATGAACATCAAAAGAATTTTTTTCCGAACTCAGAATTTATTTCTATTTACACCGTCTGTTTTGAAATTACAATTGAAACTGGAATCAACGCGGAAATATTTAAATCTTTCTAGAGCTTAGAAATAACTCTTTTGTTAAAAGAAATAATTGAAATACGAATCATTTCAAGAAATTTATTAAAATGTGACTGAAAGTGAAAGAAAAAAATTTATTTATCGAAAGGTTCCGATTTTAAAAGTATTAAAAACAAAATTGTTATAAAGAAAAAAATTCTTAGATTTAACTACTTGTCACGTGTTCATTTTCGGAAAAGCTTTTTTATCTACATTCATTTAAATGAATCCACTATATCAGTGGTTCTTAAACTGTGGTTCCTTGGGCCACTGGGGATCTACAGTGCCTCTTTCGGGAGTCTCACAAGTAACGTAGATTTCCTTCTTTTACAGCCTAAGAAAGGCCTCGTGGAAAACTTTAATGATCTACCATACTAGACTAGATCACTAAATTGCTCCCTATAAAAAAAACTCTACTAGAACATGTATTTTGAATAAGAACAGTAAGACGAGAGGAATGTTCAAAATCATGGAGGTCCACAATATCATGCTGATTCATAAAGGGAGGGGGGCAATTGAAAATTTAAGAACCACTGCATTAAATTACTGCGAATTTTAAAAAAAAGGAAAAAGTAACATTTTCTATATGTTAAAGCTTTTAAACACATAAGTTATGAATTCTCAAAACTACATTTTTGTGACTAATATACATAGTATAAAAAAGTATTATAAAAGAAAATTTTTTAAGTCAATTCCTACTTAGATCAACATAGAAAATTTCATTTTTGCTAATTTTATTAAATAGTTACAATTAATATAAATATTAATATTGTATTGTCATCCAAAACAATCTTGTATATAAAATTTCTATTCAGCTGAATGCTTTAAAACGTAAGAAAACAACCTTTTCAATTTTTGACCCAAGTCACCAAAATGGTGACTAAGTCACCAAAAATGATGCCAAAGTGGCTGCATTTGTAATTCTTTGAATAATTAGCTTTTTAATCAATTAATTTTTATTAATTATAGTTAAATTACTGTGTTGTCATCCAAAATAATCATGTATATAAAATTTCAGCTCAATTGAGTTCTTTAAAGTGTATTTTATTAACGATTGAAAATACTAACAAGATAAATAAATAAATTTAGAGAGAGTGTGAGTTAATAGTAGGAATTGAAAAACAAGAAAAAAATTACAAATAGAACTAATTAACTTCTTTTATCAAAGAATGGTGCGTTTATTTTGTATTTCCTATCAGATATGATTTTACACAACACTAATTCTTCTAAAAATTTGCAGGTATTGACGTTTGTTTTGAGGGAGATTTGAAATACGTATCAGTGGAATGTAACACCATTCAGCCTGGTTATATCATAGATAATGCAACAGATGTAGCAGGAAACAGTAAAAATTCTCCCACTCGAGCCACATGCCCTGATAAAAAATCCATGATAAGTTTGAGACTCAACAAAGATACCAATGGAGAAATAAATGTTCGAATTGGCTGTTCTAAAATTATCAAAAAATGACCGATTCGATCTTTTTTGATAATATATATGCTTCTTTCTCTGCCATTTAAACATTTTTATCAGTAATAACACATGTCTTTTTAAATTTTATCAATATATTAATTAAATTTTAGATTTTTCTCTGAAATTTTATCTATGTATATTACAGCTTTATAAATTAATATATGCATTGAGAATTTTCAATTTAAATTCTTTTTCCACTTGCTAAGAAAATTAAAATACCTTGTTTGTTTATCAGGAAAATAGTGAAGCATTACTACTTTCATGTTATACACCCTAAGGAACGAAGTTACAAAATAAATACATAAATCGCTTTGTATTTCGTCGTATATGCCCTTTATATCGTTAGATTGCCTCTAATCTTTTAAGAAAAATTGATGTTTTTAATAGCTAAAGAAAAAAATTATTATTTACTTTTTAAAAGTTAAGTATAAAGGCTTAAAAATGTTTATTATGTAAAAGGAACAATGAATCAAGTACAATGAAGGAAAAATTAGATTTCCCAAAGGGCATAAATACCAAAACATATATAATTTTTTTCGCCCGTGAAGTATAACTTTTCTTTTAAACTTTTTCCCTCGCTTTCATAGGTAGAAAAACAGAGCTAATAAAAATAAACAAAGTAGAAAAAAAATTTAGAGTTTAAATAATTAGTTGATAAAAATTTAATTGTTCAGTCATATATATAATTATTCCTAAATTTAAGTGCTATTATTAATCTTGCTGATTTTAAACATTAAGAAATGATATGAGAGTTTTTTCCCCTAAAATTAATTCACAGGAAAAAACTTGGAGTCTAAAATTAAAACAAATCGACAAAATCTATGGCCCTACATTCTGCTGACGATTATTCCAAACTACAAAAATTATTTCTGATTTAAGAGAAATTGCTTTCAACACTATTCCCCTCCGCCCCTCAAAAAAGACACAGAGAGATTCAGATAAAAAAAGATTCTCATCAAATATCGAGCATTCAAAATTCTATCTATTTGCCTTGGTAAACGCTGTTAAAACTTCTAGTATGCAGAGTTATAATATTAACATATCAGAAGAAGATCATGAGTTTAACATTTTTTGTGTACAATACTATAGCGAAAAACAAAGATAATAATTATAAATCAAAACACTCAAATTAAGATCTGATCATTTACTCTTGTTTTCATTGACAGATTGTATGATTATTTTCTCTTCTATTGATTCTACTTCTCCCAGTCACCAAGCTTCAAAATTTGTTAGGGGGAGCCCTCCTAGATGGTGCCACCAATGAAATTGCTCTCACACTTAAAGACTTGCCATGTCTGCAAAGATTTAGATGTCAAAATACAGCCCATTTGTAAGAAAAGACTTCTCCCAATGAGTCCATAGTTATTTTCCGAGGCATATTTATAATAAAGTACGAGCTAAAATAAAATGAATATCCAGGGTTTTTTGGAAAGAAGTCGAAGCTGTAAAAAGACATGGATTTGAGGCTGTGGTGCAGTAAAATTTATTCTAGTCACTGTAGCAGAGCACAAAACAACAAATCTGGATTTAGGTCAAATAAAAATAGCAAATTACACCTTATGAAACCGATCTATATATTTAGCTATGATATATTCCTCTCAAGTTGATATTTATTATTGTTATTCTTCTTGAGGTATACAACTACTCATGATTTTTTTCAATCATGATCAATTAAATCATGATTTTTTTTAAAAAAACTGACAATTTTTTTTTATAATTTTATTTTATAGGCCATGCTATTAGCTTTATAAAAATACCAAGTTTTTTAATTTCCATTCACTTGAATAAAAATTACAAGTGTTTTTAGTAAAAGCAGATGCTATAACTTTACATAAGATGTCAATTTTTAAAATGTGTTTTACTCGAAATGTGTTTTTTTCGAAAAGTTCAAACGAGGACAACGGTTGCTCAAAAACTTTTTTTAAATGATTTTCTGAAATTTTTTTTTGTATGATGTTAACAGTAAAAGTGTTTTAACCTTCAGATTCATCAATCACTGTTTTATTACAAAATTTACAGTTCTTTATGTGAAGATAATCACTGCTTTTTAAGAAATTTCATGTAATAACTAAGATAAAGTGTTCTATAGTTTTTTGTAAAAATTGAAATATCTCTTATCCTGAATGTCATTTAAAAATGAATAGCAACGCAACACATCAAAATTTAAAATTTGTTCATAAACTTTTTGAACAGAATGAGTCCCGTTTATGTAATTTTTGTAAATTTTTCCGATTTTTTCTCATTTTAGTAGTAATAATTATTTTTCTCATCTTAATTTTAGCTTTTTTATTTAAAGTGTACTAAATAAATCTAAAACCACAAAATTCTTCATATTTCCATTTTTTAAAAAGTTGTCGCAAGTGGTCGGATACCTTAATCTAAATGTTATAAATGTGATAAAATAAGCGAATGATTGAGATCTGTTTTGTTTTCTTTATGAGATTCGACCACAGGCACTTTTATTTTGAAATTAACCAAGCATAATTTGTTGAGATTCTACAAAAATTATAATAAGAAAAAAATAAAGACGTACTAGTTCTTGAATAATTTAAAAACATAAAGGGATATAATTTTTCTTTTTCAAAATTTTTTGCTCTTTCTCTCATACTTCTCTTTGGTATTTATACTCTCTCACTGTAATTAAGTGCAACTTTAACATGACTAGAATTTCATACACAAAAAAGAAAGCAAAGAGAACAATTAATTTTTATCCTCATTAATAGAAATAAAGTAATATAGTATATAAAACTTCGAGGTGTAAAATTGTATCAATTTAATGTTTAAAATTGCTAAGATTTCTTATTATATTAGTATTAAAATTATTGCAATTTTATCCATGAAATGGTTTACTTTACATATTCACACAATTACATCTAAAAATCTTTATTAGAACACAAATACTTTAATATGGATAGAATTGTTTAATGTTTTATAAAATTTGTATGTAGAAAATTTATTCAATTTCGACTCAAAGTAATGTGAAAATTTATTTTGTTTAAGATAAAGAAAATTATACTTATCCTACCCAAAAATTAATGTCTCTCAACATAAATTTTTATTTATGTATTATACATACATATGTATATTATAATTCTTATAAATCAATAAATCGAAAATTTTAAAATCAATTTTGTACTGGTTTTATTCAGTTATTCATTTACATGAGAAAATCATCATTGCTTACAAAATGGTTAATATTATAATTGTACGAAAATCATAAGCAATTTACAAATAATTAATTTATTACTACTGATTACAAAATTATTTTGTTGTTCTTAAGACTTATCTAATAACTTGCAAGTAAACTATTACAATATTTTCTAAAGAATTTCTTGATATATAGTGTTAGATAGTTTAATCAATTTCGGGAAAATTTTTATTCTTTTGAAAGTCAGACCTGAGATTTAAAAATAAATACACTGAAACGAAAATACAATGTGTGACGAAGCCGGTCTCTTCCCCCTAATTGCTAACAGACCCCTTGCCGACAGACGTTGCGATAATTTCAGACATTTCCCTAATTGCTGGGAAAGAATTTCGTAACTGGGTGGTCAAATTTTGGACCCTTTTTTCCAGGCTGTCCCGACCGTCAAAAATAGACGCAGTAACATTGTGCTTTCGTTTCTCACGAATTCGGCGGCGACAGGCGCTGAAAACTTACAACGGTCACCGAGACCACGGGCGCAAGAACAAGAGATCAAGGAGCCGAGACCGACAGGGGCGGAAAAAGAACAAGAGATCACAGAAGGATGATTAGGCGAGAGATGATTAGAGAGAGATATATAAGGAGAGCGAGAGTTCGGAAAGAGACTGGATTTTGAAGGGTGCCGGTGAAGTCCCTTGAGCGATAGAGAAAGCGATAGCGAGTCCGCGAAGTACTGCGGATTTCCGAACTGGGGAGATCCGGGAACGGTCTGAGTCCCGATCAACGATAGACAAGCGATACTGGATCCGTGAAAAGGCGGATTTTAGAACGGTAGAAATTGCGAAGGAGTACGGCGAATTTGGAGCCAGCGAACTCACCCAGACTCGGTGTGGATTACCGAGAGTGAACCCTGTTTACGTGTACTAGGTATAGGACTTTCCTCTACAGTGTCAATTTTAGGACACTAATTTATGCGAGGGTAAGAGACATTGCAGCGAAAGAGACTCGAAATCTGCGGCCCTTATGCTAATTAATTGTTATAGAATATTATTATTATTATTTTTGAATTTCTTACTGAGAAATAAATAGTTTATCCCAGAGCTGTGTGAAGTCGTTACAAATGAAAGTCATTTGGCTCCAAGCAGACGCAAATATAATTTTACCTGAATTAATAAACTGTTTTAATTAAACGAATTAATTACGAAAACGAGTAACATACGAATATTTTTCAACAAAAGAAATATGCATTTCAAACTTTTTACTGTAGGTCTCATTGTTTTAAAAAGAGAATTTTTTTATTAATACATCCCAATGTAACTCCCAACTCTTCCCCCCATATGAGTCGATTTTAATGATATCTGCTCATGGCGTATCTGTTTTCAACAAAAGAAACATCAAATTTCAAGTAAGTGAGTCTAACAGTTCAAAAACTAGAATTTTTATGTATCACACATCTTAAATTCTTGCAGCCCCTTGGGGTCGATTTCCGCAAAACCACTTTTGTAGAGGACATATATAATCCATGTTAGGAACATAACCACCAAATTTCAAATCTAGATCTAATTGTTAAAAAACAGGACTATTTACCTGTAATATCCTTTAAACCTTTGCGATGCCCTTCCAGGTCGATTTCCGCAAAATAAGTTCTTAGCGATCTCTACTCCATGAAAAGAACATGCCTACCAAATTTTAAGTCTGTAGATCTAATATCTCCAAAACAGGAATATTTATTAGTAACGCCCCTTAAGCTCTCGCAACGCCCTGAAAAATTAAAAGTATCCACAACACTATCGGTTAATATTTTGGTATTTTTCCGTTTCTAGAAGCCGTTGGTGATGGTTAATTTTTTTTTTTGCTAAATTAAACACAAAATAAGGTATGTTTATTTTAGTTGTCATCTTGCACACGCCAAAAGCACTAGAATTCGTGCATTGTGTGTGATAGGTTTACTACACTAAATCAAATTTTACTGGCATTTGTCGAAATTTTGTCGCGTTTTTATGTCTTCCTGAAACTGAAAAGTTCCAATATTTCTTTATAAAATATGTCATTTAATATAGCTTTTATACATTTATCCGCAATACCGAGAAAATGGAATTCCATTAAGAATTAGCAAGGTATATTTCAGCAGTCATTCATATCAATATTCACAACCTTTTTATGATTGCTTTTGCCTAGATATAAATACATCTGTTTTAATCTTCTGTTTTGTGGGATACGGAGCAACAAAAGCTATTATCCCTATCTCCGTGTGTGTTTTGCATTTAAATATTTTATAAAAATATAATCAATTTCCGTTGTTCAACTTGGAAAAAAAATATAATCTAAATGCAGCGCGTGCTTGAAATACACGTATAAAATATTAAATAACGTTTAATTTTTTCCTTCACGAGCAATCTTAGGTAACCTTTAAGGAAATGTGAAAAACAAAATATGAAGAAGATGTTTGATATAAGCGCAACTTCTTTCACGTGACCCAAACAATTTTTTCCCAAAGGTAAACCAAAGGAATGTTCCAAAGTAACTTTAAAAAAAATTAAGTATTTTCTTGCAAAAAAACTAAGTAATAATGATGGATCCATTTCAAGAAACGTAAGTAAATTTACTTTTTTCATAAATTTTTTGAACTAATTAACTCGTCAATTTCATATAAATATGTCCTCTACTATTTGAGTTAATTTTCTTTGAAAAAGAAAGTATAAGTATGATGTATTTGGCATATTGTATTTGCCTAATTCATTTTACATAATCTATTTTTAAACTAAAATACTAGAATTAACACATATGTACATTAATTGCTAATGCGAAATGTGAACAATCTTTATAATTTAAAATAATTTTACTGTAATGACACGGGTATTGTAGTTTATCAAATGGACACCATATACAGGTATTATATTTTTCTGCTTATCCTACTTCTCCCTATATTTTGTCGTCATTCACTTGATTTTCTGTGTTCTATGGCTAGATTGTTTCTTTAATAAACTGGACTCTAAGTAAGAAATCATTATTGGGATGTTATTCCATATGGTCAAGACTCAGGAAAATATTTTGAATTTAATCATTTGAATGTTTCTTCTTTAAAAAAAATCGGATTAGTTAGGGTTTCACTAAAGAATTGGTGAACTTTGAAGTAAACATTTCATATTTCTAACAAAATATAATTTTTGGAAACATTCAAAACCAGAGAGTTGTTTATTTCATTACCACTATTCATAACTCAATATGGTTTAGCGAATTATCGGTGCACTCCCCAATTGTGATTACGAAAAATAACTTTTAATAAAAGTGAAGATTTGGGTTATATTTTTTTAAAAGTCAACAAAATTGCAAACATGCATTAAATAAGTAAGAAGAAAATCCTGGCTTTTTTAATTCATTAAAAACAAATTGAAGTTCAGTGGAAGGAAAAAAAGAATCAGCATTAAATTTAGTAAATATCTTGGTAAAGCAGTTTACATAACACAAAGCGGAAAGTCTAAAATAAAGTTAAAATCCAAGTTAACAGGAACTATGATATTTGGGTGCCTATAATAAAAAATTCCAAAACTGTTGCCAAAATCACTATTTTATATCATATATTTTATTTCAAACCATATAAGCACTGGCAATAATTGGAAACTCGCGATGAAAAGAAAACATGAAACCTATGTTACCTTACTTGTTCTTGAACCTATAGCAATATACAAAATTATATACATTTCAGACGAAACTCTAAATCCAGAGAAATCGTCAATGGGAAAAATTAATATTTTCATAAATTTTTTCCATGTACCACTCAAATATTATTAAATGAATAAGCAATTTGTTTTAAATTTATGTGGGGAAAGTAGCAGCCGACGACTCGAAATATTTGAATAATAACAGATTTATTAAATAAGACAAGAACGAATAGATGACTTCTCAAAGACAAATCGACGCGTAATTACAAAGAACAGATTATTTACAGTAGGGCAAAATGCACTCGTTATAAACAAGATTTACAACGTTCCCCAGAAACGACTCTCTAGAACAGTTTCAGTATCATGAACTCAGACAGATCGTAGTCAACTTCCCAAACAGACTTTGAACTCGCCTGCACTTTCTTCTGGACTCTCCCGACATTTATTTCAAATATCCGTTTCATAGCCTCATGGTAGGATCCATCCTAGAACCTTCTAGATGATTTTTCATGGTGATATCGTATTTTTCGCTAAATTTGTCGCTAATATCAATAAAGTTACTAATCTGGAAACCCTGGTCACATCTTCTACAGTAGCTATTGTCTTATTTTTCAAGTTCACGCAGGGACTTTGCATGTAAAACTCAATTTTCTCACAAGAGCCTTGATACCGGGAGAATATCACATGGGGCGTGTTTCAGTATGCTATTACCTGCGATCTGTTGCACTTCAGAAACCCTGAACATGCATCAATTTTCATTAGATTAACTTAGTTCACTTTTAGAGGAATAATATTCCTAGAGGAAAGTTTCACAGACAATGGTTTCGTCTTCTTGTAAATGCATTTAAAATATATGTTTACTCATTTCTGAATACCTAAGTATGTTTCTGAATACCTAAGTTTAAAAAACACCCTCCATTTTCGTACTTTTCTCTTTATTCTTGCAATTTTAGATAACTTTTTTTTAAATTTTTCGGGGCTTTATTTCATTTTTGAGCCAAATTTGTCCCAGACAAAAATGGACTTTAAAACTCCAAGGCAATTACCAATAAAAAATCTGGTTCTTAGGTATTATCGCAATCTATTGGCAACATTATATGAAACAAAGCACATTGTTGCCAATTTGGAGGGTACGACACATAGGAAATCCGGGTTATAGAGTTGGCGATTGTTGCGATAATACGTAAGTACCAAAAATATATATCTAATGAGCAAAACATCCAGCTTTTATTTTTATCCACTTAAAACAAACTACGGTGCTTCATTAATAACATTAAACATTTTATGACATTTTTCGTTAGTTGGGCAATAGGCAAAAAACTGCCAACTTAAAAGTTTATTATATAGAATAAATTATATTATACTTTACTATTCTTTATTAATACTTATAACATTGGTTTTTATATGTTATATATCGACAATTTATTTTGCCAAATCAAAAGATGTTGCCAAATGCTGTCATCGTATACGTGAGCAAGATTATTGTGTTTATATATGCTTGGGAACAGTTTTCCATTATTGGCTGCAATTTCATAGCATCTGGCGATGTCTTGTCGTGTAAAGAAACAAACAACAACGGTATAATACGCAAGAACCTAAGGATAATTATGATGATTTATTAATAAATTAAAAAGTAAAATCTTTCATAAAGCTCAGATTATTTTGGTTTAAATGTCAAACGGGTCACAATTTTTGGACGCTTATATTAACGTTCGTGATGGCAATATTTCAAAAAATGAAATATGCCTGTATGATTTATAATATAAAATTTCGATTTGGGAAACTTTAAGACATTTTTCATCTAAGCTTTTATAATGATCTTCTTTTTATTAAACAAGAAATTATGTATAGGTCATTGTTTCGGCATAAACAATACATACCTATCCCTTCTAATAAATGGAATGAATTTTTATTATAATACATTTAAAGTATCCGATTATGTGAAAAACATGTTGTTTCAAAAACAATGAAAAATAGGAATTTTTCGTAGTTGTCATATTGGTTTTGTAAATTATATAAGGAAAAGGGGTTAAACTTGGAAGGAAATAAAAAAAATTTCAAACAGGAAAAAATTGCTATAAACGTGTAAAGAATTGCATTAGCGTGGTCCAATCTGAACAAAAAAAATTTTACTATCTAATACTTTCAGTTCGCCATTCATGTGTTACATTATTTCTTTCTGAAATGATCTAAAAGGTATTATGTTTTTAAATTTTTAACCACGATAGAACATTTCATCTTAGTCACTACATAAAATAGCTAAAAAAAACCGCTATAAGTTGTAAGTTTGCAATAAAATGCAGATTATTTTAAAGTAGTGGGTTGAAATAATTGTAATATTACATATACTATGCACAGAAATTTTTTAACTATTTTTATACTTTTTTTTTGTAATCCCTGTCTCCATTTTAAATTTTTCGAAAAAACGCATTTTGCGTAATACGCGTTTCAAAATTTATAATTGCATGCTGAAAATAGCATCCTCATATTAAAACAATAGTAACTTTTGTACTAGTAAATAGAAAATAAAAAAAGCAACATATTTTTATAAATCTTATAAATCAGCTTAAAAAAATAAACCATAAAACATTTTAGGCAGTTTTCCACAGGTTCGCAGTTTTATAAGGTAGTCGGATAATTCAACATTTTGATTTGTTATTTATGTTTGCAAAATGTGCACATATTATTGCATTTCACACAGAATGTATTATCATTTAAATAATAAATTAAATGTTTCGTGATAAAAATGAATAACTTTTTTTCTCAAAGGAATGGAATACAGCCATCTTTCCCAGAACAAATATATTTTCAAAATTGCTTTGCTATTGGTCAATTGCCAAGTGATATTAACATGGACCTATTCTATTCCTTCTTTCAAGACATTCTTTTTTGGAAAACAGATGGTAGCAAGATCATTCCTGATCTGCAACACCCAGATATGAAAGCAGTCATTCTGTCGTACGAAAACGAAGAACTTGTCAAGCTTTGTGCCTTCAGAGCTGAAAAAGCATTATCTCGAAGTAATTTCACTTTATATGACGGTCACACTCTTTTCATGCATTTCAGGCAGTTGGATATAGATTGCGATCCTAGATGTAGAAATGTATTCATTTCTGGCTTGGATGTCACTGTTCCCAAAGAAATGTACTTTGATCTCTTCAAAATGTTTGGTGCACTGAGATATTGGGAATTCTGTTTTGAGGGCGATATTTCGAAAGCTCGTTTTGAATTTACTCGAGTGACATCCTCATTTGCCGCGGTCCTTAGCCTACAAAGTACTTTGAATAAAGATGCTTTTATTAATTTAGAGGTACCTTTATTCCCTGTAACACCAATCAGTCCTTGCAACAGAAGAAATCCTTATGTAGTTCCTGCTGAGAGCTATTCTCCAGTTCAACAGCAAGTACATTTTTCAACTAATGAAATAAAGGAGCAATATTTCTTACTTTGCTCAATGAATACTTTGAATTATTGCTCGCCAGAGGAACGTTGTGCAGACTGGGGATTCAGGTATGCAGAAGAATCTACTGAGAATATAAAAGGAGCTTTAGAGGAATGCTCTATGGGAACGCTCTCTTTCGAGTTTTCTAGAAAAAGAATGAGAAACAGAGGGTTCAGTAAAAAATTATGTAGAGGGATGCTCGAAAATTTTGGTAGAGTGAGTGAAGAAAATCGACGTTTATTTCTTCAAGCAGCTAAGCGTAAGATACTGTCATATTGCATATGATGGAAGATCAATAACAGTATCTTGAGATGGTACCAACTTATTTTTTTCAGATGAAGCATATATTATGAAACCACCTATGATCGTCTATTAAACATTGACAAATTTTTTTCCATATTTAAATAATATTTTTGAAAAATTTATAATCTTTGAAACATTGAAAAATTTTCCAAAAATTTTATAAAATTTATATTTTATGTGCTTTTGTTTGTAATTGTGTAAATATATATTTTTATGTATGTATTTATATATCACGTGACTACCAACGGAAAATAAAATACTTTGAAATTCTGAATTTCTTCATTCAATTTGATAAGTCAACTAATGGTACTATTCAACTGGTTCGTAAATACCTTATCGTTGAGTTTGAAAACTGTTTAAAATAGTACTATTTCTAACTAAACCACCCAATGAGAGAAATATATTTTTTTCGTCAGTAAATCAATTAAAAAGTTATTTAAATTTCACCCCTAAAAAAGAGTCATTGTTATTTCTATAAAAGAGGATGCAAATGTATTTGTTCAGTGCTGTCTAAATTTTAAAAACAACACATCAGCAATTATATCACTTAATAAAATTTTTTTATACAATCTTTATTTTTAACTTGGAAAAACTTATTCATTTCTCTTTTAAAGCTCTCTCTTAGCAAAGACAAAATATAACCTTTTAGAAAATTAATTTATACTGTTTTTTATACTTGAAGAACCTAAGGACTTATAAATAACATTTCAAAAAAATCCCCAAAAGAAATTATTATGCCAACCTCTGTTTAGAAACAATTTTAATCTGAAGATAAAATAAATTCAACCTTGTGATAAAAAATAAAATAAAATAATTACACATAAAACACATATGATAGAACAAAACACAAATTAGCTGTGCCAAATACAAAAGAAATCAAATACAAATCATAGAAATAAAGCAACATATTTGAATTTTCTCCAACCCCAGCGAAAATTCATTCTTTCAACAGCAAAATCTAGAATCAATTTAATAATACTTGTCTTAGAATTCAGTACTCAAAACTTACAAGTATCACTCTAGTAAGTATATTTGCCTCGGGAAATGTCATTTCAATGTTTTTCCTAAAGAGAACCATCATTTCGGATGATTACCAAATCACACACCTTTAAATTAAGTTTCAGGCTTCTATAATTTTGACGATGTTCAAAATTTAATGCAATTTTCAGACCAAGACTAACTAGATACCATATCTTATGTGGTTCATACTAATTTCTACATAGACGAATATACTTTATCTGTTGGACACAATCATCTGTAAGAGTTGAGGGAATGTTGTCAGCCAACAAATGGATTGGAATGAGAAGACTTGATTTTCACAATCATCATCAATCTAGATCGGTAACGGATTTGAATCTAAGCAAGCTCTATTTTCAGTTAACTTTGAAGAATTTTCAACTGTTCAAATGTTAGTTAAGGTATAACAAAAACCTCTTCTCGAATGATACTTCAGATACTTCATGGACTATAACCGGCATGTCCCATAGATCATTAAAGTGTGCAGAAACCGGAGATAAGAAAAGGGATATTTGATTATGATAAATAATATCAAATGATTTCACCTCTGCAGATAGATGACAGGTATTTTGGAAAGTTTACGGCTCTCCTCCAATAAGTCAGTCCAATTATCACAATAAATGATATGCAATGCCTCACGTCATGTATGCTCCAAATCGTCTTACTATTGCAAGAAATGCGTCAGTGGTTAAACCCGAGTCAGCTTCTAAATGCAGTCACTGTTGTACAAAGCACATGAAAACAGTAATATATCCTTTAGTTGTGGTCGCGGTAGCCGAGCGGTCATGGTTTCCAACTCTTGGTCGGGGGTTGTCGAATATGGTGGGTTCGAAATCTAATGTCACTGATGACCTGTCGTGTAAAGGGGCTGATTCGCCTCAAATCTGTCGATGTTCAAAGTCCTTCCTTTAGTGAAGTGTGGTAAATCAGAGAGGGAGATACTAGTCCATATATTATCTTCATTCCTTGACCGTAGTTCGAAATTACCTCGTTTTTCTTGAAAGGGCGATAAAAATTCAAATAAATCAATCAATATTCTTTTGATGATAAATTCTAGCTTTTCGTCCGTTGCTAAATTTCAAAGGTACAAGACCAGTGCAATAAGTCTTTCTATTACTCTTTTCTCCTACCAGTACATTTATATTATTTTTATTGTGTTCACACCTCTCAGTTAGTTTTGTTTATTCTATTATCGACAGGAAAGACTATGAAACCAGACAAAACAATTTACAAATTGCGAAAGATTCAGTTTTAAAGAACCTGTATTAACAGGTTTTCTTTCGAAGGTACATACCACCAATTTTGCCGAGAAATAATGTCTAAAATTTCTAAGAGTTCAACTTGACTCATGTTATTCTCATTTACATGAGAGCTGAGTTGAAAGTGCAGTTCGAACAACAATTTTAGCCTCAAAATCGGCTGGTACATGGGTATCCTATAGAAACATAATAACGAATAGCAACTAAGGGCTATTAAGGTGACTGCCTACCTTGAAAATGCCGTTTTTCGCCTACATAAGGCCTTTTTTTTTAATTTCAAAATCTTATATTTTATCTTTTTCTTTCCAAAACAGTTTTTCTTTTTCCTTTACGAGAAATAGAAATAAAGTTATAGTGATTTTAAAAAACATCACTCTATGCAAATGGGCAGTAAGATAAAATTTTAAATGAGTTTTTCTCAAAATTATGTTTTCGAAAGAAACTCTTTACCAGATACATGATATCTTAAGAACCAAACCAGATAGCGTTTTGAAATTTTGTGGGAATGTTTATTATACTATTGTTCATGAAGTGGACCATAAGTTTTGTTGTAGGTAAATATTTTTTTTTATTTAGGGTAGTTTTTATAAAGAAAAAACTATAAAAATATCAAAATTTTCATATTTTTATGTATAATTGTCTGTAATTTTTTGTATTTTAATATTTCTCTTTGCTTTCGGTTCATTCTGAAGATCACTGTAATATGTATGTTGCGTATAAAGAAAATTATGATTATTATGATGTATTAGAAATTTTTATACAGTGTTACCCGTTTTATTAAAAATTTGGCAAAATTTTCTTGAAAACAACCAATTTTTTTAAAAGTACAATATTTATTTAAAATTTTTTGTGTATTTTCATATTTTTTTATTTTTTATTTTTCTTCCTAAAAACACTCACTTTGTTTCAAAAAATAGTTCTTATAAAAAAATTGGGTCCGAAGGTAGGTAGTCACCTTAAGCTGTTAACACGATATTGACATTGGTTTGATTAGAGGAGGTTTAGTTTTAACAACCACAAGAAAGTTTATTTCCTCCCATTCTCATTCTCTGGACAGTAAAAAGTATTGCAGTGACTATTGAGAAGCATCTGAGAATCCAAGAATTAAAGTTTTTTTACAAGTTTTTAACCATCTGAGAACTTTGATCGAGTTAGATAGATTCAAGTAAGGTGAAAAAATGTTCTATTTTTCAATTCCTACTATTAGCTCACACTCTCTATATATTTATCTATTTATCTTGGTGGAATTTACAATCGTTAATAAAATACATTTTAAAACGCTCAATATAGAGCTGAAATTTTATATACATGATTATTTTGGATGACAATACAGTAATTTAATCATAATAAAAATTATTTGATTAAAACTAATTATTTAAAGAATTGCAAATGCAGCCACGTTGGCATCATTTTTGGCTTTTTGGCAACTTAGCGACCCTTTTGGTGACTTGTGTGAAAACTTGAAAATGTTTTTTTTTCTCATGTTTTAAAGCATTCAGTCGAACTGGAATTTTATATACACGATTGTTTTGGATGACAATACGATACTTTAATGATAATTAATAGAAATTAATTATCATTTAATGTTGTGATTCTGTCATATGAATATACATATTTAAAAATTATCATTATAAAAATTACATTATAAAAATTTTTATTATTTTACTGCTTTATAAAAAGTAGCTAAAATAAAAATTTTCTTTGTTGATCTAAGTAGGAATTGACTTAATTTTTTTTTATATATATATTATTTGTTTGAAGATGTGTAGGTAATGGAGTATCAACAAGAAAAAAAAATCCCGTTAAGCACAGATGATTAATAATTTTAATCTGGTGAACAAAAATACAAGCATGCGGTAAAAATAATAAAACCAAATGAGAAGAAACACATATACACTGAAACATAAAACAAAAATCTACGATGTTATGAGTGGGTAATATAAACATAGAAAATGCAAAATACTAAAATATTGAACAGTAACTTTGGCGTACCTTATAGAAGATAACTTTTCATAAATAGTAAACTGTGCGTGTGTGCATTATATATGCGATGGTTTTAATATTTATTCCGTAACATGTTTGTATCAACATCTCCCCATTTTATATCTAAGTAATAATATCTATAATAATATCAATAATATCTATCTATCTAATAATATCACGATTCAAAACAAGTTAAGGAGGGGTAACAATCCTGGATTCCGTGAATAATGGTCGAGAATTTTATATCGCCTTAACCTTTCATGAGTGTAAATTATCTTCCGATTCCATTAAATTTAATTTATAAAAAGGATTCATGAAGTATAGATCTAGAGTCAAGCAATTTATAAAACACAAGAGCAAATTTAATTTTCCTTTAAAATATTACTTTTCAAAATATAAATGAATATTTTCTAAGGTGTTTGAAATACTGGGATGATAGTCATTTTCCTTTTTTACTATTAGATGGCGACACCATTGATTTCAAAGTAATCAATATGAATGGATTACATTTAGCTCTTAGGAAGCTACTGTGTATGTGTGTTTCTTTAAGTTAGGTGATTAAAAATAAGTATCGAAACAAAATGTAACACTCAATCACTATAAAATATTAAAATTCAAGAAAGATTAACAAAAAATAAAAAAATATATATATTCAAACCTTTTCATAATTTTAAGAAGGAAATAAACTAGAAACTCTTTTAGGAAAATTACTTAAAATTATTTCAAGCTTCCGTATTCATGAATCATTAATTACATTTATAATTTATAGAATCAGTCGAAAAGAATTTCTTCATCATTAAAACAGATTTTCATTTAATCAGTTATCTTTAATTTACGTCTGAGTAACGGGAAATTTTTACATTTCTGAATTCCATTCTATATCACTTACTCACATACATTTTCATTTGTTAGTGGTGCCATCTCTACGTATTTTGGGGAAATGATAAACTTTTAATATTTCTGTGTGTGTGTACCTTAATTCCTTTAGAATTGAATGCAAAGATTTGAAAAAAGGAATTCGATATCTTAAAAAAAAAATGAAATACAATTCTTTGAAATTAGAAACAAAAAATGCATGTATTATTATTTTGCGAAAATTATGTTTTAGAGCCAGACTTGCACATTTTTGTACTAAAAGGCATTTCAATAATTCTGTTCTCTCCCTTGCCCATTGTTAATTTATAAATTTCTCTGTTATATTTACGAAAATAATGAAAATAAAGAAAGAATTTGGAGAACAAAAGCTTTAGTTTAAAGTCTGTGTTGATTTTTTTTTCTTGACCAAGTTCCTTATCGTAAACTCGACTCTATTTTCAAAGAAAGTAAAATATGTTTTATTTTCAGAGATGTGTACATAATTAAAATGGGAAATAAATATTTAAATATATAGTGAGAAAAAAGAGCATTAAAATAATAAAATATAATGATAAATGGATTCATAATTTTTAGTATGAAAATTAAGAGAAAAAACTTTTATGATCTGATAATATTTTTAGATTCCATGCAGCATAAGTATTAGAAATCAAATGAATTACATGCGGGTATATTGCATGTTACTGGATATATGTACGCACTTTCGATTTATATTAAATATCAATGTAAAATGTGTTTTTTCACTTGCAACTGATTAAAAAACATAAATGTACAATGCTTGACTTTTTAAGGCCTTGCCCCCCTGAGCAAAAGTAAGCCCAAGCTTCAGACCTTTTAAGTAGACAATATATAGATACGTTGTAAAATACTCACACAAATCGTGACCCACAACAAATAAATGTGCATAACTCAATGTCTCACAAATCTAGCTACAAATCAACTGCCGTCTTTTGACTAAATGAATTAATGGGGGTGTATGATGGGGCAAGATAAGGCCTATGCACAAATATAACATAACAATGCAGTCTTGCCACTGTTTCCAGTTCACATAAAGTTCAAAATTCACAATTTTTCGGAAAATATTTCCGGGAATCACTATTGACAATTAAAACTATTTGGATCATGATGTTATAGAGGCTGAGTAGAGAACGAGAACCAGTTTTCTCAAGCCTTTAAACTAGTGGCGTATCCAGAGGCCAAGGTGCAAAAAAAAAAAAAATGATGCTCTATATCTTGGTTACGTTTTATCATATATGAATATATGATATATATGTTATGAATACTTGAGAATATTTTAAATGTACAAATCTACTTTAACACATCAGCTCTTTATCATACTCTGCAGAACATTGAGAGGCAAAGCTTCATACTACCTACATGTATGTGCATAAGCAATCTTGTGTGAGCTTTAGTGATTGCCAGATTCTATTTGACACCACGACATACATTTACCAGAACAGATGTGAAGAGTTTAGGAACTGACGGAACCGAAAGACTAGAAGTAAGGAAATAGATAATAAAAAATTAAATAATAAAATACTAGATTACAAATAATAACATAGGTATTAGGGAAAAAAAGGTTTTAGATAATGAATAACTTACCTACTAACAACAAATTACGAATTTGGTTTACAATATTTTCTGTGAGCTTTAGTTTCCCCAAAAGTTTCAATAACTTCGGTTAAATCCAGGCTTGATGCGAGTTTGTTTTCAATTGCTATTATCAATAAATGTTCAGAGTTGAGCTTGACATACACCGTTTCTTAAACAATTTTTAATATGCTTAATTTCGCTGGAGAATAATAGAGTACTCAGTCCTGTCGGGCTTTAACCTGATCTTTCAGCTGCTGCAGAAGTGACAGGAATTGTGTAGAATAACAACACTGTAGTATATACTTCTTTTCAATGTAATTATAATTATTTAAAAAAAACACTTCTGCAAAAGAGCAGAGGAGAGGGGAGCAGATACAAGTAGTTTGAGAAATATTTAAACAGGAAACTAGCGTATTATGAATCATAATTTTATTAAAAACAGAATGTAACCAGGAAGAATTTACTCCCTGTATAGGCTTTTTAAGATGTACGAATAAGTATGGTAAGATTTTATTTTAAGTATGAGAGAAATTATCCAAGCTTGTCTTGATTTGTGGTCAGGGTCCCCCTGAGCTTGAGGGCCGCGGTGCATGGCACCGCCTTGCCTATTGGTGGCTACCTTACTACTTAAAACGTTCCTGTGTTCCACAATGAATGAAAATTATTCTTATATACGTATATTATACTCTTCACGCAATCTTGTTACTAGATGATTTAAAAGTAACCCAAAAACGTTTTTAAAAAATACAATAGTTTGGGATATAAATATATTTATAATGCTATCACCAATTTTCTTTATTATGTCTCTCTTTCAGGTGTAACAAAATCCCAATACTAATATCATATCCCTTTTTAAGCTTGATTCAAGTTTCTTTAATGTTCCAAAATAACTATCTTTCTGAATCATTTGTTTAATGATTATTTATTTCATACCATTCTTGAATTGTTAATTGATTGCGCTTATTTTTGGCTTCTCCAACTTCAATCCTTCCATCATCTTACATATTTTGGAGGGCTCGACCGGGATTTTGGCAAAACGAGCCGAGCAATTTGTTCGGTTATCGCTTGGATTTATCTAGGCGAACTTTCGGGGAACAATTTCAGCAATTTTTCTTCGATTACCCTTATGATGGAATTGTAATATATGAAGAAAAAATATTATGAAAAATTCAGCTTTCTTGTTCTGAAAATGTAGTGTCAATCATTTGGGTTAGAATACTGCAATACCTGAGGATAAAAAGTTGAAAACACTTAAGTTATCCGACTACGTTCGGAACCGTGATTTTGCAAAAGCGTATAAATGGATAAAATTTATGATATTTAGTGTAACTTAGATTAAAAAATGTATATAAAATTGTTTTAAGAATAGAATTACAGTAAAAAATTATTTAAGTACAATATTTTGACAAAAAATGAACATAGAATGACCCATTTTCAAAAATGCTTCTATTATAATAATATTTTGCCTGTATATAGCTCAGACTTCTCTAAAGATGCTCAACTAGAATATTTGAAATATATATCTTACAAGTGGATTTATCCATGTTTTACGACAACAGAGGGGAGAAATTTTAAGAAAAAATGCCGATAATTATTTAAATTGATTGTAACTCTGAAAATAATGTGAATTTATCAAAAATCATAGTTGAGCCTCTGTAGAGAGGTCTAAGCCTATACAGGCAAAATATTATTATAATAGAAGCATTTTTCCCAAAAGGAGAAAATTTTGTAAAAAGGTTATTCTAAGTTAATTTTTTACCGAAATATTGTATTTAAATAATTTTTTTTATCACAATGTCCTCAAAACAATTTTATACATGTATTCTAATCTAAGAGACATTTAATATCATGAAAATTATCCCTTTATGCGCTTTTTTAAAATCATGGTTCCGAACGTAGTCAGATACCTTAAAAGGATCTTTCTGATTTATTTTTAAAATGTATAAAAATTTTAGAAAAAAACTTGAACTAATGTCGTTGGAGAACTAAGCACTGCTATAGAGCACAATGATATTTTAATGAAATAAAAAGAAATTGAAGAAACTGAAATGTAAAAATCTGATAAATTTATGAGATATTTAATTAATATTGTAATTGGAGAGATGGCAGCTCAAAATGAGATATTGAACTTTAAGTGACTCTAGAGAACAATAAATAGAATATATCAAAAACTTGAGCTAGTGCAGAGTGAAAAAGTAACAGAACTTTTGACAATCAAAACCACGCAATACGTTTGAATCCGATAATCGACAGTGAAGACAAACAAATAAGAATTAAGAGTCAAAAATTTGTTAAAAAAGTTTTACAGAGCTCACTTTTCCTGACCCAACAAAAGCATAAAATTATAATTATTTTGCTAGTCTTTTGAATATGCATTTGTCACTGAAAAAATTCTACGAAAAAAATATATGATGTTGAGGAAAGACAAATAACGCCTTACTCTATATTAAATGGGAAGATTTGAAAAAAAGATTACGATAATCTAAAATCAATATAATCAAATACTACCAACTCTCATCATGAATGCTTAAATTTTTTTAAAAATACAGTAAAATATTAGCAGCTGAAACCTATAATGCAATAAGCAACAAAATTAACTATCGGTTTTGAATTTTACTCTTAATTATGAAAAGTAAATTCCTTAGAAACATAATATGGGACCTAATAATTTCTGACAAACTATGTGAAATACTCAATAAAGAAAAGGCAAGCCACATTTGCATCAGATAAGCATGTTGGCCTATCTGGAGGCAGCTTGTAAAAGTGTGATACAATTGTTACTTCTCGAAGTGGGCTTCATAACGAAAAATCGATTACGCTCGAACAGCTTTTTGTGTATCTATTTTTAATTAATTATACAAATCATTTCATGATCTTTACATTTAATGAACTGCCAAATTCCATTTTAATATTCTGCTTGACAATTGCTAAGAAAGGAATGGCCAAACGAAAAGAAACGCTAAGAAACGAGTTTTTCAAACTAGTTGACTAATCAAATTAAAATGAAACGCAAAAGGCTTAAAAGGTCAGAATCTATTCTGTACAAAAAGTAATGCACGAAAAAAAAAGTCTCTTTATCATACATAAGTCCATGCAGTGAGGTGTTGAATGGAAATGGTACCGTAAGTTGTTGAAGTTATTTCTGTGAATTTCAGAGTAGGATCTTAAAGTAAATAAGTGCAAAAAATGTCTGTAAGACATCATTCAAGTGTTTACCATCGTGGACTAGTAATCACAAGACTCGAAGCAGGTCAAATCTCAATTTTTTTTAAAAAAAAAGGCCGCTGTAGGTAAAAATGCTCTTGATGGTTGAGGAAGTAATACTACACTCCTAGTCAGAGAGCTGCAGACATTGCAAATGCTGTCTGGACAAATTTATCAGAAAGAACCATTTCTAAGAGATTAAAAATGATGCAGGAAATCATTATGCATTAACGATGCATTCATGCCCGAAAACATTATGCTCTAACTATGCACAAAAGCCGGTTTAATGCATCCTTAATCCAACAAGCAATCGTCGTAAAAGCATATATTGGTTGGGTAAGTAACATTGTGTGTGGTCTACAGAGATGTAGTTCACTGTAGCATGTGATTCTGACCTTCAATTAGTGTGGAGATAACGGGGAACATGATATGTAGCAGAGAATGTCCAGGAACATCATCGACGGGGGTAAGACGTGATGGTGTAGGTAGGTATTTTGCAAACGGCAGAATACCGCTTCACATCTTTGAGTGAGGTGCCGTTACATGCCAACGTTATTACAGAGATTATTCTGGTTCATATTCGTCTTTTTAGGGTAGTAGTAGATCTAGATTTTCTGTTATTGAACCTGTTTGTTACGACGTCTCACACATTTCTGTTACGACAATGTTCATTCACACAGGATGATCGCTTAATTATCGGACACACACGAAAGTTAAAGTATTGAACGTATAAAATGACCTGTTCACTCCCTTGACATAAATCTTGTAGAGTATGTATAGGATGCTCTCGGCAGATATTTTTCTCAAAGATATCTGCCGAGATATCTTTAGTCCTGCAACGTTTCAGACCTGACAATCACCTTGAAAGAGGAGTGGAGCAATGTCCTTCAAAGACTTGTAAATGTTTAGTAGGTAACATGAATAACAGATTAGTGTCTGATTTGTGGTCACACACCTTACTGAGGTACTCAGAATTGTTTGATTCTAGAATGATGGCCCATTTTTCATGGCTGTTTGGAAATGCTCCAAAAAATCAGTTTCTTTTCCATTTTATTCTTATTTATGTGGTAAAAAATGTATTATTTTACATTATGAAGAATGCGTAGTATATCTTCTAAATAAATACTGTTTTATTTCTTCAATCAAAACTTGTAATGAATTATAACAAAAAAATGTGACTGTTGCTTAGTAGTTGTCAAGCAATGCAGATTATGTTGTGTGTGTGTGTGTGATCAGCATTTTAATTACACTTTTGCAACTGAAATAAAACATAAGTAGTATACGTTTTCAAACTAAGAGAAAGATTAATTCCAGACGAATGTGTGAATTATATATTTAATGTAACTAACATTTATGAATGCCTTTAGTTTATATTTAATTTTTTAGGAAATATTAACATTTGATTAACTGAAAGGTATGGATGTTGAGCGTGGGGATGGAGCACCTGATCTCCGTGGGAGATCTACATCTCCTGTCATAAGATTGGGGAATAGCATTTGAATCATTTTCTTGTCCTTGTTAGTTTTAAAATATGTAAATCTAGGAAATGCACTGGATTGCCGAGGCGTAACTCAAATCAAAGCGAGAGACTCGTCTGACCAATCGGCGGCCGGGTTAACTCTCGGTGGGCGAGAGAAGGTAAAGGTATCGTTTGAGTGGGGAAGTCGAAGTAAGTAACTTAGGTCAAAAACTTACGAGTTTTTGAGGAGGTGTTGATAGAAGATGTCAATTCGTTCGTCGGCGTTGGTGTTTCTGAACTGTTTACCCATTTCTAAGAGAAATGGGTAGTCGAGGAAGAATTTTCTAATTTCGACGATAGCGTCAGTAAAACTAAAAGGCTTTTCATTATTTTTATCAGAATTCTGGTGGTGGGTTTTTTCAACGGGCACAGAAGGCCCGGTTAGAGTTGAGTTTTATTTTGATTACCCGAGAGGGCATTTGCGTATAAGAGATTACTTGAAACTGTTTTTGAGATTTTGTCGGGAATGTTTAAAATGTCGGAATGTCGGTTAAGTAAGGCTTCGCCTTTTTTCTTTTTTGGCTGGGGGAATTTTTCGCAATGGCTCCAGTTGGCCGTATGTCCTAATTTGTTGCAGTTAATGCATTTGGGGTTTTCGATTTTATCTTTGATTGGCTCGCCGCATTTTAAGCACCTGGTGCGCATATGGCAATTTTTTGACGAGTGGTTAAACAGGTTACAATTGTAACACTGTGTAACCCCCGGTCGTCTATTAAAGTTGTCTACCTTCACAGAAAGATAGCAGCATTTCTTGAATTGAAAAATGTCTGGGGAGTTAGGTGATTTTTTAAGTTCCACCATAAAAATGGGGAGAAGGGAATTTTGTCTTGGCTCTGGTGAGCTGTGCCACCTTTTCAACATTGAAACCTTGGGCGGTAAAGTCATCTTTGATTTCTCCGATTTCCGTGGAAGTCGGGAGTCCTTTTATAACGATTTTCAGGGGGCGGGAATTTAGTGGCTGGATCACGAAAAACTCCTCGCTTTTTTCGTCGAGGTAGGCGGTTAAGGTACAGTGCTCTTCACTGTTTGAAGTGTAAATTTTGAAGTTTTCCCCAGACAACTTAACGTCACAATTTGGGAAGTCCTTGTTTAAATCTTTTACTATTGTGAATGTTTGTGCGTGTTTGCTTTTTCTTTCTTTCTTTTTTCATATTTTATAAAGCTCAAAGATTAATATCTATCACATTACTTTAAAATTCTCTAATCCCTAATTTATATAGAAAAAGTATCGATTAAAAGATAAAACGAAATCTATTGTACTGTGATCCGAAATTTACTGGGATTAAAAGTTCAAGGAGCATCTTGAAGCTCAAGGGAATAATACCAGGAAAAGTGCTATTGCACAGACACCAATTCATCTCAGAAGTATTTTTTTTTTTTTTATGCGGCCTTTACGCAATTACTTGAAGTTTCGGAAAATTCTAGGGATATAAAAGAAGCTTAAATGGATTACAGTGATGGTAGGAGAAATTATTAGCTGTTTGGAGGATTTATTTTGATGATTGCTGCAACTGTAGTTAACTATTTTTCCTCACGAAAGATTTGAGTGAAAATAAATACGAATTTACGATTTTTGTTGGAAAAATAAAACATTAATTTGAAAAACATTTTATTTTTCTCTACAAGAAGAACATGATTGTATAAGAATTTTTTAAATGCTTATTTAGTCTTTAAAGTATGAATTTAAAGAAGTGTGTCTGTTGTTGATTTGCATACATATTAATCTGCATCTGTATTATTTGATGGTATAATTGATTGCTTAGTTATTATATTAATATTAAGGTATATTATTAGTTAATTTGTGAACTTGTTATTATAATAATCGTAGCATTTATATTTTTAAATTAATTATTTCAAAATAATTTAATATAAGTATAAGTGTACTGAACAAAATTAAATTTAGGATCTGCGTCAATGAATTTCTTAGATAGCGCGGGCTATTTGCGTTCTGTAATTTAAACATTAATGGTCTTTTTTAAATAAACGACATATTTATCTTTTACGTATGAAAACTATATAGATTATTTCATAATATTTTCTGAAAATTTGAATTCTTAAATGTATATTATTATTCATATTATTTATTCATATTTTAAAAATGATTTCACTTTATATGATTTAATTTGTTTATCAAATGCCTGGCCAATGCTTAGCATTGGATCAAGGGCCTCCCACCTTTCTTCCCCTTCCACTAACCTTAAGAAGACTTGCGGCTCGACGGCTATTTAGACAACCCTCATGCCGCAAAGGCCCTATATATTTACACACATCCGTGCCTTCTCCGGGATTCGAACCCAGACCCTAAGACTGAGTAGTCAGCGTTACTAACCTCTATTTACTATCGAAAAATCCGTGATGTTAATTGATTTATCCAGTTCTTTACAGAAGCACCCAAATAAAAGCCAATTAGCCAAATTTGATCGCCAAAAATTAAACCAATATTTTGCAAAGTTTCATTGAATCACGTTTGTAAGGTAAGAGACGGCTTTGCTTACGAATATTATATTCATCATAAAATAAACACAATGGAAAGTATTATTAACATATTAAACAGCCAAATATGAATTATTTACAATATTTTAAGATAAAATTAAGCATTAACTATACAAAATTCGTAACAATATTAAATATTATTCTACTAATTTGAAGCAACACTTTTTATATGTTTCATTGGTACTCAAGTCTTTGCCTTGGAACTTCTGAAATTATTGACAATTTTTCAGGTCATCACAATTGCTATGTTTTTTTTTCTGTATTTATTCTTTACAAAACTATATCTCAGATTTCATGTAGAATCTTGCCTATTTCGAATGTTTTTCTTCACTTCATTCGTTCGTTGTTTTAAGCAGTGCTGCTAAATCACAGGAAAAGTGAATTTTTAAATGTTGTATGTAAAATTGTTTTTTTTTTTTAAAAAAAATAAAACTCATTATTTTGGAAAGCAATTGCTAATAAACTTAAAAGAAATTAAAAGTGTTGTAGGTGTATGAATTTTTTAAAGATAAGAAATTTGAATGAGAATAAGGGATCTTAACTTTGCTTTTCAATATTTTTCCATACACTCCGAAGGACTGAGGTATCCAAATAAATTTGGTCGCAAAATCATGGCCATTATTGTCGAGTAGTTGGTTCGAGTCTTTGTGGCACTGAAGATCTATTATGTAAAGGGGATGATCCACATTAAATCTATCGAAGCATAAGGTCCTCATGTAAGAGGAGTGGGTGCAAGCTCAGATATCATCCTCATCACTAGACCGAGTTTCAAAATTATAAGTTCTATTTTCAATAACCCAAGTGTAACTTCTAAATACAACGTTATTTTTTAGGGGAAAAAAAGATAAATTAAAGCATACACTCCGAATGCATTTAAAATCTTTGCTTAAGCTTTTTAATTAAAGCCAGTTGAAAACGAAAATACAAAATTAACGTTTAAAATGTTTTTTAAAGTAAGAATTTTTTGAAAAAATGCTGATTCTTTGTAAATTTTATTATAAATATTCGTTTCCAATTTTTCAATGGCTTTCTTACGTTGTAGTTTCTAATTAAAGTCTTTGAAATAACTTTAAAAAAATTATTACTATTTTTTCAAACAAAGTGTTTCGTAGTTGAGTATCTTATAATAAAAATTACTAAAATGTAATGAATATATCACGAAAAAACATTTATTATTTGATATAACTGAAAATCCATTTAATTAGCTACACATTATAATTTCACTCTCTCAATTTCGTATTTTAATATTGAAAGTACAACGTATAGAAGGCTCACATATAACAGCAATTATTTTAAACATACAATTTACATAATTGTCTAAATATAAGCAGTGCAGTTCAAATATACGTTGGAAAATATTGTACAAAATTTAAAAAATTAAAAAGAATGAATTTATATAAGAATGGCTTTTTACATCAAGATTAATTCAAGTTGAAACACAATAAAAACACTTTCAAAATAAGTTAAAAGTTTAAAAAAATATAAATGTAAGAGGAAATCAGCGGAGAAATCTATCGAACAAAGTGTTTAAATTCGTATAAAATTGCGAAGGAAACGAACAAAAAAATTACTTTTTTCACGCTTGAAATAATGGAAAAAACAATATTTTTGAAACGATAAATTTAGAAGAAACGAAGTTTTATGAATCGAGGGGAAAAAATTAATTATTTTTTTCTCATTATCGAACTCGGTATTTTGTTGTAAAGATTCTAAGTAGAATATTATGAACTTTTTTCTATAATTCTTAGCTAAGTCTCGGGAGAAAAATGATTGAATTCGTTAATTATTGTTGCTTTTTTTAAATTTCCTTTCTTTTTGTATGAATAAAAAAGTCAATTAATAAATCGAAATGAAAGAAGTTGATTTTAGTTGTTTCAATTTACTTTTCTTATAATTTATTTTATTACTTTGAAAGAAGTTCTCAATTCTTTATAATGGACTCCTGATTGTTACAGAAATATCTTTCCGACTACGTTCGAAGCCATGATTTTGAAAAAGTGTTAAAAAGAATAATTTTTTTTACATCTAGTCTCACCTGAATAAGAATATACATATAAAATTGTTTTAAGAATAATATTCTTGCAATAAAAAATTACCTAAATGCAATTTTTTGGCAAAAAATGAAGAAAGAATGACATATTTTCAAAACATTCTCCTTTTATGGAAAATGCTTGTACATATACAGTGTACCTCAAAAGTGTTCGTACACTTGCAATTTCCTAAAACATTTAATGTTTTCGACTTATAAAAATTAATATATTGGAATTGTAATTTTTTAATGATATCTGCAACTTGTTCTTAATAGAATGACATGATCAATTTTTTAAAAATAGTATAACTATTATTTTTAAAAATTAATAATCAAAAAGCTACTAAAAATTACTTCACAGAAGTCTTCGTACACTTAACAAAAATTTCAACATATCTTTAAATAGTGTATTTCTTTCTTAATTTAGTACTTAGAAGGATATATTTTAGTGTCCACAACAACTTTTACGCGTCTTGAGATTAATCAGATTTAATCAGTTTTAAGATTAATCAGATTAATTGATTTAATCAGTTTTTTGTAATTTCTGCATCGAATTTCAACCATTCTTCTGTCATTATTGTTTTTACTTCACATAATGTGTTATATGTCATGTTTTCTTTTTTTTAAAATCAAATTCTCACCAAATATGTTCTACTGGGCTAATTAAAGTGATTGAGGAGGTGTTTCAGAATTTGGAGACAGTTATAGAGACACTAGCGGTGGTATATTGAGAGCATTACGCTTGGCTTCATTATTCTGTTAAAAAATGAAGACATCTCCTATATCCAAATTTTCGACGGATAATTTAAAATTTCTCTTGAAAATATTTAAATAGAGCTCATGATTCAGAATATCATCCAAAAATACCAAATTACTTAATTCTGAGGTCGATTTACACCCCCACGAAAGAAAATTTCCATCTAATTGAAAGAATCTAGTTGGTTCAATAAGCCACCTCCATGGTTCATTGATCCAACTAGATTCTTGGGATTAAGTTTCAGAAACTAAAAAGTTGATAGCAAATTGATTAGGATGACAGAAAACTCAACATTTTTGATTCCGATGGGCATATAATAGCTTGTAAATGATAAAATGGCGAGTTTAATCCCATGAATTTATGTGGAACAAGAACTCCTCTACCTCCATGCTGAAGCATAGAGGTGGAGGTGCTCTTGCGTGGGGGTGTAAATCGGCCTCAGAATTAGATAATTTGGTATTTTCTTATGCTATTCTGAATTATGGGCTCTATTTAAATGTTTTAAAGAGAAATATTAAATTATCCGCTCAAATTTGGATATAGGTGATGACTTCATTTTTTAAAAAGATAATGATGGCAAGTGCACTACTCTCAATGTACGCCGCTATTGTCTCTATAACTGCCCCCAAATTCTGAAAGATATCTTCAATCACTTTAATTAGCCCAGTAGAACATACTTGGAGAGAATTTGATTTAAAAAAAAGGAAAACATGACATATAAACACATAATGTGAAGTAAAAACAAGAATCACAGATGAATGCAGAAATTACAAAAGACTGATTAAATCAGTACCAAGACTTGTAAAAGTTGTTGTGGACACTAAAAAATATCCTTCTAAGTACTAAATTAAGGAAGAAATACGATTTTTAAAGCCATGTTGAGATTTTTATTAAGTGTACGAAGACTTTTGTCGTGTAATTTTTGAATATCTTTTTGATTGTTAATTTTTTAAAAAAATATTATACCATTTTTAAAAAATTGATTATGTCATTTCATTAAAAACAAGTTGCAAATATCATAAAAAAGTACTATTTCAATATATTAATTTTTATTATTCGAAAACATTAAATTTTATTAGAAATTGCAAGTGTATGACCACTTTTGTGGTCCACTGTAGTTATAATATTTTACCTATACATATATAGCTAAGACTCTCTCTCTCTCTCTTCTGTACAGAACCTGATTTAGGAATTTTGAAAAATATTGTTTAGAAATGGATTTGTTTATATTTAAATACATCAAAATAGAGAAATTTTAACAAAAAAAAAACATTGATTATTACTTCAATTTATCGTAACTCTGAAAATAATGTGAATTTTCTAAATTCCTTCTTCAGGCTCTGAAGAGAAGTCTTATATATAAATAAGCAAAATATTTTTAATATAGAAGCATTTTCCATAAAATTAGTGTTTTGAAAATAGGTCTTTCTTCATTTTTTGCCAGAAAATTTCATTTAAGTATTTTTTAATGTTGCATAATTTTATATGCTTATTCCAATTCAGATGACACTAAATATCAAAAAATTTATTCATTTTTACGCATTTTCAAAATCATGGTTCCAAACGCAGTTGAATACCTTAGCCATTTACCAGTTTTGCCCGAGCGCACCTGGTAAACTTGAAATGGAGCTTCCCTAATTTCCCCGAGAGTCGCTCGGGCAACAATTTATTCTACTCCAATCCTCTGATTTTGCCTGTATTTTTTGCTATATTAGTGTGCAGTGTTTCTAACAGATGTCTCTAATAGTCGAGTAAAGTTAGGATTAGAAAATATTTCAAAGCCGGTTTCAAGGTTAGGTTTTACTGCATTTTTTTAGACTAAATAAAGCGGAAGTTTTCTTTTTATATTAGATCAGTGTACCGCAATCTACGAACACTATTTCTTTTAAATTTGCAGCTTAAAATAGAAGAAAAATGAGGTTATGAGAGGCTCATAACAGAAAGTTATTGGGATATATTGACTGAGGTAGTGAGTCTAAAATTTCTGTAAATGATTCTGGAAGTAATGAAGTTTGTTATCGGACTTCTCTTGTGGTGTAGATAAAATATGGATCAGTATCTTATAAATTATCCAATAACAAAAAAAAAGAGGCAAGAAATAATACAAAGAATATTTTGCCATCCTTTAGATACATCATTGTGGAATGCTTTCGTTTTATATCAGGAACTGGGAGGAAAATTATCTCATTTTAATTTCAGGCTTAGTATTATAGATCACCTTATTGAAAGACATGGGCGGTAAATGAGAAAAAAAAACCGACCAGGAATTTTGCCCAGTCCCTCACGTTTGAAAGAAAAAAAACCTTTTAGAAGTGATTCCACCCACCAACAAAAAATAGAGACCAACAAGGCATTGTTTTGTGTCTTGTTCGAAAAGAAACGATTTTGGAAAACGGGTGAAAAAAGAAACACGATATTTTTGTCTCGATTGCGGTATTGGACTGTGCTTGTTCCCCTGTTTAAAAATTTGCCACACAAAAATATAATTTTAAGACAATAATTAACTGTAAGTACAATATTATCTTTTTAAATCTAATATACATTTTTGTAAAGTGTTCTTTTGAGTTCACTCATTTCTTCGGATAAAAGCCAACTTTAAGGAAAAATATGTTTTTTCAATGAAAATAAAAAATAGCGTAATTCTTTAAATTCAATATTTATAACATTTCTGCCTGCTGATTTGAGTTTATACAATTGATTTTATCTTAAATATGATTATAAAAAATATGCTTAATTTTTGACATAATATGACAGAAAAAGAAACTGTTAAGTGGTTAAGCACTTTGTTTCATTATTCTTCTGCTTTAAGATGCTAAATTTTACACTGCTTGAAACATCGAAATTTCATTACAACAATTTTTAGCTTGATTTCTGTTTCAATGAGTGTAGAGAGTAATTGTTGTCAGATAATATCACTTGAAAATTTTAAATGATAAATATTGAGGTTAGGTACAAAAATATTTTAATGTTAAGCATAATAACTCTATCTCATTTACTGTAATCTACAAAATGTATTTCGTTGTGCTATCTCTTTGTCTTTCTTTCTGCTTGTCTTTTTTGGTGTTGCATTTACGGTGGCCAGATACCATCCCTGATAGATACATACTGTAACGAATTTTGTCATATTAATGTTTAATTTCATCTTAAGAAATTATAAATAATTTGTATCTAGATGTTTAATACGATATTATTACTTTCCGTTGTATTTAGATGATGAAAATTATAATATTCGCAAGTAACGCTGTCCCTTAAATTATAATGGCTTTACAATGGAAACTTGGCGAACTATTAGCAATATAGTGAAGTTGGCATGATCTTTGGCGATCGAATTTGGCGTCTTGGCAATTATTTTGGTCGCCATGTTTGGCGGCGATCACGTGGACGCATCTGGAAGTCGCTGGAGTGGTCTATAACGTCATGATCTGTGACGTGAGGAGATTTTTCGGGAAGGTACAGGAAGGTAGCCGCGCAGATTATGAATAGCGGTAGCTCACCAAACCGAGTATTACTTCAGCTGTTGAAAAGCTCACTAGCGATTACTTGCTCACGGACAATCTTTGTCATTATGTACTTGTATTTTTAGACATTGATAGCTGTGTCTGAGCGCTGTAGAAGGTGTGAAAACTTTCTGGGACATAGTGCGAATTTTACGGCTATACCCTGTATTTTTTAAGGATTGTCATCCGACGTTAAATTCCATAGTTCTTTTTGACTATATAGTATGGCTATGTAGTATAACTTTCATAGTAGCTTTGTTCTTTTTTTAACTGAAAGCATAAAATCGACGAACTTTGATTTAAGTAACAATACTATTAGCGAAGATGTATTTTAAATCAAGAGTGTTAAATGAATTATTTAAAAAAGAGATATGATACGTGCGCACACACATAAATTAGGTTTAAGAGCAACACTTTTTTAATTTATACGTTATATGTAAAATTTTATCTTTAGTCGTAATGACCCCTTCCATGGAGAACTCTAAGAGCAGAAGATGTACATCATTTGAAGAAAAATTAAAATTCTGAATAGAGTTTAAAATCTGGTGAGAAAAGGGTAGTCATTGTGTAAAAGATTTAAAATTAGACGAGGCAACAATTTGAACAATAAAAAGAAATGAAAATATAATAAGAGCTACAATTTCTTCTGGTTCATTAGTAAGTTTGAATAAAACTATTCACTCAGAAATTTTAAATGAATGATTATAATTTACAAAAAATCGAAAACATTTTGCGAATAAGGATCCATTAACAAAGCGCTCTGAGAAATTTAAGAAAAAATTTGTAAGATTATTTAACTGTATATCTTGAAGTAAAAGAATTTCGAGAAAGTAACAATAATTGATTGTTGACAGCCCATGAAGAAGCCTTTTTAAACAGCGAAAATAATTGAGAAGAAACAAGTGAATCTTTAAGCTATGAAATAGCACAACTAACACTGAAATAGGGTACCGTGGGAACCTAATTATGGAGGTTCTGACAGCGAGAATAAATATTTAAAAAAAGGATAACTGCTTCTTTTATTTGTTGCAAAAGGAATAACAAAACATTTTTAATTTCCATATTTGTTTTGAAGAAAAAGAAAAAAAAAAATATTTTAATTTTTCCATTATAAATATTTATTTTATATCTTTGTTTTGTATCTGTATATGTTTATGCACGCGTTAACTGTATGTAAGCTTCTCATTTGCCAAAACGATCAAGTGCGTAAGAGAAAATATATTAATACATTTTTCTGCATTTCCTGCGAAAGAAAAACTTTTATTATTCAACAATAAAAAAAACTGCTGTTATGTAGTGCTCTGATGAATTATTTTAAATTTAATAAGGAATTTGCTCTAAGCTGTTGTGGCTGGCGTGTCAAAGGTTCGAATTCTAGTGGCCAGTGAGTGAATATTAGCGTCGCAATGTTCAACTGCACGAGGGCTTTTTTCGACGGACCACGTAATTTTGAACCATGATCAAGTGACGTGGACAACACCTTAGTTGGCACCCCCCTCTCCTAACTACCACACCAACATGAGGACGTTTGAGCTCTCAACAGATTTAACGTGCATTGCTCCCCTACACTGCGGGTCTTTAGTGGTACTAGCTCGAACTCGTGACAAGGCCAGCTACGATTCAATACATTGACCACTCGACTACCACGGCCGAATACTAGTGGCACTGAAGACCCATCGCACTGATGTATGTTTAATCTCTTAAGCTCAAAGTCATCCCATTGGCGAGTTGTGGTAGTTTGAAGAATTTGCTAGCTCAGTTGTCGACCTCGTCACTTGACCTAGACTCTAACTTACGAGGCCCATCGCCTTGCCAATAATCTTTATATGGCTTTGCAGTGCGATGTAATTATAACTCTCACTCTCTCTCTGTGAGCTCTGAAAGGCAAAAGTATTTGTATGGTCTAAGTGATTCTTTCAACATGAATTTATATAACACGGAACGAAATTGCTGTGTTATGGGGGTGAAGCGTTTATAGTATTGAAAAATTTAACACAATAATTAGATTAGTTTTACAAGAAAACTGTTTATTATGCTAAGGTTTTCACTGTCAAGAAGTTAGGGAATTTCGCCAAGTCCTGCATGCGTTAATCTAGCACAGGGTGGTCAGCCCAAATGACTTTGTGGACCACTTCGGAAAAACATTATAATCCCGTTGGCCGTATACAAATATATATATATATATATATATATATATATATATATATATATATATAGATTTGGACCCATTACAAATATTTTTTGGATTAAAATAGAAACAATGTGATAAAATAGAAACAGTTATGGGTTTTATTTGTTTTTAAACACTATATTCAAAACAAAAAACATTTCACAAAATATTCGCATTTTGTATTGTATTGAATCTCGTGGGCCGCAAAATTATTGAAGACGAGCCACGGATTGGCCACTCCTGGTCTAGCAAATACTTATTTACACTTCCACGATAATGATAATATTGATTATAATTCCTGTGCAACACACAGATAAATTGACGATTTAATAAATTTTTGTGATTTATCCATAATTTATAAATTTTTTCATACTTAATCCTTATATAGGCTTATTAAGCTGTTTAATGGCAATAACACATCTGATTTTTCAGTTTTCGAATTCAAAATATAGTATCAAAATATAGTTAATAATACTTTTGATAAAAATAAATCTTTTCACCTTAAAATAATCGAAGTTACACATACTGGATCAAAAAAATTTTATTTTTTGACTTATAGAAATTTAAATCCAAATTACATGCGATAAATTACAGTCTTTATCATAACAAAAAGATAAAATCAATAATTATAAGAAGTTATATAAATTGTATGGATAATGATATATATTATCCTACTAATTTTCTTTATATTTTTAAAACATGTGAAAAATAAGCTATAATACATGTTACATAATTTTATGTCTAAATGTCTTTTATCATGTTAATATGTAGATTTTTGCTTTTATGCTTCGTTTATATATTACTATTTCTCTTTTTAAATTTATAAAACTGTAAGATTTGTGACAACCTTATGTATACTTTTAATATATTTTCTATTTCATTAATTTAAAACTCCATTCCCAAAATTGCTATTTTTTTTTATAAATTACAAAAATGTGTAAATTTTGCCTTTAACACATTTGTAATTTAATTTATTTGGATTCTAGAATTTATGTGGTATGATCCTTTTCAAAAACCTTAGTGGTTACGTTATTATGGTAAACGATAAAATTTTTACTGATTTTCAGTTTTCCATAGTTCTATTTTTTTTAAACCTAGTTATTCGAAGGTGCTATTATATAAAAGACTCTTCTACAAATAAGAAAGGTTCGATTTACAAAGATTGCTTTACCTCACATTACTCTGTCCTCAGTTAGGAATATAATAAGGTTCATCCATTGGTGTAAATCACATACTTTCTAATAACTAGAAGTTTTATAGAGATTTTAAAACTATTTTACACACACATTGTTGTTTCTTACATACAATTCTACGTTGAAAAATTGAAAATCCAGGATAAATTTTTATTGTTAGCTAAGGATTTTCTGAAACATGTATAATACAGTAATATAATTTTATTGTACGTGGAATAGAAACAGGCATTCATACTTGATGATGCATGCGGAATTGAAATAATTCTAGAATTAAATTCTTGTCTATGATCAGAATTAGTGATATTGAATACATATGTTCTACGTAATAATAATAATAATAATAAAACTAATTGAAAAACCCTGGAAAGAAATTTTTTGAAAAATATCAATATCTCGTTTGAATAATATTACGTAAAATAGGAAAAAATTTCATGCATAATGCAGTCTATAACTGAAAAAGCTAGTTCTTAAGCAGCCTAAGTGACTTTTCTCATCTTGAAAACATTAGTGTGGCAAGCATTTGGAGATCAAACACTATTGGTCAAAGAGCTTAAGGTATCCGAATACGTTCGGAACCGTGATTTTAAAAAAGCGCACAAAAGGATAATTTTCATGATATTTAGTGTCACATAGATTAGAATACATATATAAAACTGTTTTAAGGACATTTTGACAAAAAAAATTTATTTAAATACAATATTTTGGCAAATAATTAACTTAAAATAACCTTTTTTCCAAATGTTCTCCTTTTATAAAAAATGCTTCTAAAATAATAATATTTTGTGTGTGTGTGTGCTTATATAAAGTAAAGACTTCTCCAGAGAATCTGAACTATTTTTTTTTTTTTTTTTGAAAAATTCACATTATTTTCAGAGTTACAACCAATTTAAATAATGTGATCGGCGTTTTTGTCTTAAAATTTCTCCCCTCTGTTGTCGTAAAACGTAGATAAACCCACTTCTAAGTTATATATTTTAAAAATTCTTGTTGAGCCTCTGTACAGAGGTCTGAGCTATATACAGGCAAAATATAATTATAATAGAAGCATTTTTCTCAAAAGGAGAATATTTTGAAAATGAGTCATTCTATGTTCATTTTTTTGTCAAAATATTGTACTTAAATAATTTTTAATTGTTATACTATTCTTAAAATAATTTTACATACATTTTCTAATCTAAGTGACACTAAATATCATAAATATTATCTATTTATACGCTTTTGCAAAATCAAGGTTCCGAACACTATCGAATACTTTAAAATGACATTTAAATATTACAGGAACAAACACATTACAGAACATAAACATTTAGAGCTAAAATTTTTATGGAAACTACCATATTTAGTATTAAAACAATAAACGGGGTTATATGTTCTACACAATGTTCAAGTTCCGACAGCAACATCTTGATTGACGGGTTCGAGAACTGTCTGTCAGAACTCACTGTCCTCATATTAGTTTTCTACATTGATTATAATAAATCTACAATGCTCTGAATATTTCCAGTGATATTTTTTTAATTTACCAATAGTATGTTTTTGAATTTTACAGAAAATAGGATACTTAAAATTTCTGTTTTTATAGTTAATAGAATAAATAATTTATCTCAAAGATTTGCATTTTATACCGCACTTTAAACACGTTAGTGAAATTTTAATTTATAAAGAAGATACATATTTACTCATTTAAAGATTTATGATTCCAGTACATAACAGTGAAATATTTATTGAATTAAATATTTACTATACAAACATGAATTTTATTTCAAAAATCCAAAAAGAAAAAAAAAAAAACGAAGATTTCATTTGCAGTAACTTTTTTCAATAAAATGCACCGATGTATTGTCGAAATAAAAACAACAGATCTAATTTGACAAACTTGAATAAAAGTTTGAAAATTAACTTTTTTTTTTACAATTTCAGTAAGTATTCAAATAAAGGCTCACAATTTTTTTCCCCTTCAAAACACGATAAAACACTTTCCGGAAAAATAAAAACTAACTGAAATGTTAATGAAAAAAGCTTAGAAATTAAAATCTGAGAAAAATTAATCACACAAAAAGAGTGTAATCGTAGTAAATGAAATGAGGAAGAAGGAACTGATAAAATTAAAAAATAATGGAATTAAAAAAAAGAGAAAAATATCAAACATAGAAAATAAAATTAGTTTGGACGCAGTTTAAAAAGTCGAGATTTAAAAGAAAATTAATATTTTTTTGTATTATTCTCTTGTTACTTCATCGTCACGCTTTTATGTAGAATATCTAGAAGTTTTCAATAACATTGTGAGAAAAAAAAATGATTAAAATTCATTCATTATCGCAGCTTTCTTAAATCTATCGTCTGCACAAAAAAAAAGTAATCAATAAACTGAATAAATTGATGTCTTTTTGTTACGTTAATTTTATCAAAATGTTTGGTGCATGTTTTATTTGATATGAGTTACGTTGTTCCTTGCAAAAATGATAATTATTTCATATTGTAGCAAAGAGTCAAAAACATTCCAAAATTTTACCTTTCTATATTTTTTTAAAAAACAATATCCACATCAATATTTTTTTTAAATTTTATTTATTAAAAGCTCGTATTTTGTTTCAGATTTTCCATGTGTTTGATGGAGTTTTGTTAAATATTTATATTGTTCTTCAAAACTTGTCATTTCAAGATTTTAAAGCTAGAAATTTCACATTTTGCTTCCAAATCAAAGACGAAGAAACCGCAAAAGAGTTTCAAAACTCTTTTTTTTGGGGGGGCAATAGTATAACTGTAAGCAGGTATCTTAAAAATAGTGAAATGAACAACATTATTTTATTTAAACTACCCCCTTTGTGCAGAAATATTTTATGTAAGTAATTTATTTCGAATGTAGCGAATTATTTTATGCAGGTCTAAAATGTTTTCTAATAATGCCAAAGATTGCTTACCAAAATTCATACAAGGTTCACCTCAAGATTAGTTCTGCACAACATTACGAGATGAATAATTTTCTGCACAAATAATGAACATACAATCTTCATATTGCAAATCCTATCAGATTAGTGAAAAAAAAATTATTTTTCATACATATACATACTATAAGGCATTATTTCTAATAGTTCTCGATCTACAAATATCTCTTATGAAGATCCCAATTTCAAATAATGGTGTGTTTTTTTTACCAATCATGTTAAAATGTTCTTATTTATCGTTTTCCTTATAAAGGCTACCAATGTATTTTATAAATAAGTATAAAAGTATTTTATTTAGCACTTAAAATTGGAAGGCTAAGAGAGTATGATAGGTAAAGATGTGAGTACCATTGTTCGAATTATTACAACCAACACTGGTCGCAAGGAATTCAAGGAAGGTTCAGATGATATTCTTGTTATTTGATTCAGAATTAATAAGTCTGCCAACAATAGTCCATTATGTTGCGCTAGTTTTTATATTAATAGAAACAAATAAATTGAAAAATCTTAACTTAAATGTAAAAATATTTTCTAATTATTCTGTACAACAAATTATGAAGAAAATGCATATAACTGGGTAACTAATTTTAAAACTTTATCCAAAATTCAATAATTTAGATAAATTATTGAATTCAATAAACAGAGCAAAATTCTTCTAATATCATTTACAGCAAAACTTTTCGAACAGAAAAATGAGAATGAATATTAAACATTAAGTTTTTAAAATTAGATGGGCAAAAAACCTCTCTGATAAAGCAAGAAAATTAGATAATGCATTTTATACAAATCATACACATCAAATTGAAACTTTCCCCCCATACATTTTAGCAGTCCTCGGACAATTAATAAAAAAAGTCAGGAATAGATTGAAATTTATATAAAGTCATAATATTTTATATTTTGAGCGCAAACAATAAGCGTATTGTGTGAATTCCGAAATTAATGTATTTCACTAATAGTGACGTACGCAAGAGAGGGGACAAACTCCTCCTCCCTAGACCAACACATTTTTAATTTTTCCCACAGTGATTACCCATCGTAATTTCATCCGCCTGTCTTTTAAATTTACATCCACCATCTAAGAGAGGTCTATGCACACTACTCTGTGCACAGATCTTTCTTACCTCTATCGCCAATAATAGTAATTCTGAAAGACAAAAAGTCCTCCTCAAGTTACCCCCGCTACTGAAATTAATAATAGCAATAGTTCTGATATACAAGACATTATAGCTCTCTTTAAAATAGTTTCTAATATTTTTAAACAATTCCCTAAGCTTAAAGAAATCCTCCCTACTTTAAAGAAAACCAAAGATTTTAAAGATCAAGCGCTAATGCTCATGGAAGCAGTGCTTGATTAAGATTCCTATTTATTAATTACTAATTTTAAATTTAAACTTAATTATAATGTCTCTTAACTCAATAGATTAATTTTTCTTCCTTTAAC
>BMAV01011524.1:112677-184243 GCA_019973955.1 Trichonephila inaurata madagascariensis | reverse complement strand
TCGTGCGGGTTGGGCGTTAGTTGAGTCACTGCAGCTGTAAAGGTAAGTACTTACCATGCGAATTTTCTTTTCTGTTTCAATAATTTTGAAGAAACCCTACATAAAAATGAAATATATATATATAATTATAGAATTAATACCAAATTTTCTTGGGGGTTGCAATGGTTGAGTCCCTTTTTTTCTTTCTCTCTCTCTTTTTTGCAATTAATTTTCTTTTTCATACATTTGTTGGGGAGTAGGGCATTTTTATCCTCTCCACAAATATATGCATCCATATTTCTTCCCCTCTCCCCCAAAAGAAATCTGGGTTTTTCGATGGGAGTTAGTATGGTGTGGTTTAAGTATATATATATATTTAAATAATAAAATTTTCTGATATATTTTACTATTTTTCATAGAATACTGTGTTAACTTTTAACCAAAAACCTTTTTAGGTGTATAAAGGGAGAAGAGAATTCTCACAGAAGAAATTTTTCAATTGATGAATAAATCAGACTGAACTTAGATTAGAACATAGTGATCTCTAGGATGATGACAATGCTGCGAACAAAACATGAATCGCGTATACTGGAAGGAGAATCAAGTTTATATGAGAGCAATGAAGAAACACATGGGGATATTTGAAATGGAAAGACAATTTTGGATCATTCTTTACCATAAAAGTCTCTTGAACACATTCCCTTCATTGCTTTAGCTGTTGTGAATTCTGGGTTTCTGTGCAAACAAGATGCAATATCAGATAAAATTCCTCTAAAAATAAAAATGGATCGCTTAAAATTTAAGTTAGAGATAGTTGAAGCGTTATCAGCCTCTCCACCTACTAACAGAAGTATTTTAACTGATGATGAAAATAATAGTGTTGTAATTCCACTCGCAAAAAGATCGAAGCATTGTAATCCACCTGCTACATATGTCATGGCTTTTATCCTGGCCATTCCAGGATAAAAGACTTGACATGTATAGCCATTTTTGATGTGTTGATGACATTTATAGGCCTCGCTAGTGCAGATTTGAAAACTACGAATGCAGTTCGAAAACATTTTGCTAAAAATGCAATGGTTATTTATATTTGTCAAAAACAAAGCAAAAGATTTTTACAGTGAATAAATAATGAAATAATAAAATAGTTAATTATACACCAATAATTTCCTTATTTGTAACAATTTTAGTTGAATTAAGATTGTTTCTTCTATCAACTTACAGCTAAAAATGTATAACTCGTAACATTTCATAGATGACCCGTTTCACAGATAACGCCTAACCCGCAAGATCATGCGGGTACCGTCTGCGTTCCAGGAGGGGTGCGGGAATTTTTTTAATTATTTTTCCCAATGTCATTGGGGTCCATATATTATGAATAACCAGAAAAATTTAATATATGAAGATAAAAATAATTCGGGTCTTAAAGGGATAACTTATACTCTAGAATAAATCTTTTATTGCAAAATAACTTTTGTTCATAGAATAATTTAAGAAGTACATTACACTGCTGTTTGTAAAAAATGCAACAACATGAAGGAATCATCAGAATTAAATGAACTTTGCAGAAAATATCAATTAAAGGATGTTACGTAAAATAGTAAAGTTTCAGAGCCACCACGCATGCGTAGCATGCGCAGTGCCCTCTGAACTGATACTGAAAGCGTATACATAGAGGGCTGTAGCAGGACGTTGAAAACAGTTAATGATTATTTGTTAGCGGTGAACGTTTAGTGAGATCTAAGTATGCCTTCACGACGAAATAAGGAGAAATTCCAACAAATTACGGAGTTTGAACGGGGTAGGATTATCGACTTTCGAGAAGGCGGATTTTCCAATAAAGCAATGGGAGCTCGTGTTCAGCGGAACAGTTCCACAGTGATGCGAGTGGGGAAGCAGTGGAACTATGAGCACCGAACAACTAGAAAAACTGGCAGTGGACGACGGCAGATGACTTTAGCTCGTGACGATCAACACCTGCTTCGCATGGCGGTGAATGACCGTACAGCTTCCTCCAGGCAGTTGGCAGCACGTTGGTCTACTGCTACAGTTGTACCAATGTCGGCTTCTTCAATTCGTCGATGTCTGCTGCACCGTGGATTACGTGCAAGGGTGCCTTTATACAGGATCCCCCTTACGTCAAACCATCGATGGCTGTGTCTGCAATGGGCTCATTAGCACAGAGCCTGGTAAGCTGATTGGCATCAAGTTGTCTTTTCAGATGAACCACGCTTCAATTTGTGGGACCATGATGGCCGTATTCGTGTTAGACGCAACGCCGGTGAACGCTGCCTTCCAAAGTGCGTTATCGAACGGCATAGTGGCCTAACACCCGGAGTTATGGTTTGGGGTGCGATTTTGTATCATGGAGATTCAATTTTTTACGAATTGAGGGTAATCTCAATAGCAACAGGTACGTCCATGAAGTGCTACAGCCCGAAGTCATTCCCTTCCTTCAAGTCATCCCTGTTGCTATCTTTCAGCAGTATAATGCACATCCACATGTTGCAATGACTGTTAGAGACTTCTGTTCAGCCCAATACATGCAATTTCTTCCTTGGCCTGCTTATTCGCCAGATAAGGCGCGTATTGAGCACATGTGGGATTTGGGTTTTGGTGTCTCGCTCGTGAACCACGTCATGCAGCTTCAAAAGACGAATTTTCTTTGCGCATGCAAGCAATATGGAATTCTCTTCCACAAGCAGGCATTCAAAATTTGTTTGACTCCGTGCCACGTCATACACCAGCACTTTTTGCATCGCGTGGTGACTAGACCTAATACTAATTTCGGACATTTAATATTGTGTGTGTGTGTGTGTTTTTTTTTTTGCTTTAAAAATTTCGTCATTTATGTGTACTAATACAAGTTGTTTGTGCATTAAATTTCATTTAATTCTGATGACTCCTTCATGGTAAAGCATTTTTTACAGACAGTACTTTATTTTTACACCTGCAAATTTAGCCGAAGTTTTATATGTTCTCATGTATCAAATTAAAATCTATTAATTTTTTTTGTCAGATGGCTAATTCGATGCAACATATGTTTGCACTTCAAAACTATTCAGTTGTCCCAAAATCTATCTAAAAAGAATTTTCATACAATCTTATTACAATATACAGTAGATTTTACCTTGGATTCCTGGGAACTTGCATATCTCTTGAAGTGAACATAGGAATTGAGTCTGAAATGACTGGATTGATTTCTTTGAAGATAACTTTCCAATATCTGACAAAATAGAATGGGAGAGAAAAAATGCGTTAATGATATATATATATATATATTATCTTAGCAGACACCTTGAAATTGTAGGAAACATTCCAAACATTGATATAACATACAATTGGACAAAGGGATGAAAAAAGGAAATAGATTTGAAGATTTAGAAGATTAGTAAAATAAATTTCTCTGCAGGATTTTTATAGTGATTCAATTTGCAGGACAACAGTGCTGGTTTATTCACTGGGCGTTTGGAGCCGGCACCAAGAAACTGATTCCCGGAGAGGCCAAATAGGTCCTGGGGGGGATAAGCTGAAAAACAGATTTACTGGTTATAAAATTCGATGTATTCGGTTAAACTTTTTTATAAATTTTGGTAAATTTCTAGTGCCAAGGGGCTGTAGATCTTCTGCGCCCAGAACTGAACTGAACTGAATCAACTTCAAAATGTACTCTTGTTTTGTAAACAAACTGTAGAACTACTTAAGATCTATTTATGATGCTCTGTCGCTTTTAGAAAAAAAGTTTTAGATGAAGTTGTGAGTAATCAACCAGTATTCTTTTGAAAAAGAAAGCGAATTGCTTTGATATTTGTAACACAAAAATAACACTTTTAAAGGATTCTGTGTTTCTTGTAAAACCGAATCAATCAACGTGTTATAAACGGGGGAAAAAGAACCCTACAATTTTTTTTGGCTAATTTTTTCTTCATTTTAGGCTTTGTATTTGAAAGTACCTGTTTTACAATTTCTGAGAGAGTTAGTGGTCAGAAAGTTATTTTTTTTTTCGAATATTTCAATGGTGGAAGACGGAAATCCAATGCAATCTGCCAGCAGTCTGTCAGAAATGAAAGTGCACTACGAAAAACTGAGTAAAGCCCTTAGTGATGTAAGAGATAATATTTCTAGTTCTTTGTTGCATGAAATAGATGAAGAAAAAAGAAAACGAACAGAAGGTAAGTTTTTATACATTGAAGGATAAAAATGTTGCAAAATACTTCACTTTTCGAAATACAATGTATCTTCGTTATAATATCGGTTTGACTGATGAGTTTAAAGCCATGGTTGTATTTTGTGTCAAATTCTAACATAAAAGTAAACTGTGTTCTTTTTATTAATGAGAAAGGAACTAATGATTGTTCATTTGCAAAGCTACATAGGAGCTTATTAGATCTGTGATAAACTTTATGAGTTACTGTGCTTTTTTTTTATCAATAATAAATCTTAGCTTTACAATATGTTATTGGTTGTAATCTTAATTCTTATAAACTATTATCAGGCAATGAAATCTATTCACCATGAATATATTGAAAAAGTAAATCATACTTCATATTTAGGAAATTGCTATTGAATTTTCCGCAATTTTTGAATTTCTGTTTATGTAGAAAAATTTCACTGTTTTTTATAAATGGACAAGATCTGATAGAATAAATATTTATTTGATCTTGCCTTGTAGGGATGTTTAAGCTATTGTATATTTTATCTTTGATAGATAAAATATTTATTAAATGTTTAAACCGAGGAAGATAGTGTCTCTCTTTGTTTATCTCTCTCTATAGAGGTACTATGCATATTTATCATAATATGATTGATACAATTATATTTAGTTAGAATTATGCCTTTATTATATTGAATTGTTAAAATTTAATGAATTATCTGTGAGATTTATGATAAATAAGAAAATACTGATGAGAACATCAAATGTTTTGCAATGTATTAAAAGTAGGTACTTACATATTATTGCAAACTATTGTCAACATTTTATGAAATTAAGTACATGATTGCCAATTCAGTGTGTATGACACATGGGAAATTGTGGTTGCAAATTTGGCGAGTTATCTTGAATGTTGGTGATTGCTGCGATAATTTGTAAATACCAAAATATTCTATTTTCATAATTTGATTAAACTGAAATCCTTAAAATCAGAGTAATCCTATATCATTATATGACAATTTACTTATTCTATCTACTTTAAAAATGCAGAATTCATCTTATGTAGATTGTTTGATTCTTTTTTGCTTAAGCAAATAAATATAATCTGTCAAACTTGAATTTTTTGCACAAATCAGAAAACATGTCTTTCAATTATGGCAGTATGTCTTGTCTATACCTACTATTTGTTTATGTGAATAAGGATTTGTATTATCACAACCTATTGGCGACATTATATGAAACAAAGCACCAGGTTAACCAATTTAGTGCTTGTGATGTATAGGAAACTGGGGTTGCCAAATTGGTGAGTTATCAATAGAGTTGGCAATTGTTGCAAAAAAGTGTAAGTACTAGATTTCGTTTTTTGAAATAGGTAAAAGACTCTTAAAATGGTACAAAAATCATTAGAAAAGAATGACAAAATGCCGACATAAGTATAAATTTCACTTATTAAATTCTTGAAACACTTATTGCTAAATAAAGTTGTTTGGTGACTGTTTTCAGTCGCCAAAAAGTTGAGTCCGCCAAGGGGCACCTTACACTTTAACCAGATCATTGATCGTTTAGGTTTTCATTTATTCATAAGTATAACTCTACTGGATTGGAAAAATGCTTTTCCAAAATCTCTTATTATAATTTTTTTTATAAATTTGAATGTGATATATTTAAATTTTGGAATATATTTTAAAGTTTTTTTTTTAATTATCAGAAAATTGGCTTTGTTGCAGAAATTGTTTGGGTCTTTTGTGATTAGAAAACTATTAGACAAATGTTAGCTCTTTTTATATGTTGAAACTACATTTCGATTCACAGATGTTCACAGATTTCGATGTGCACTTTAATTTAAAGTTTAAGAATCATTTTATTTTCTGGATCTTGCAAATTAATAATTTGAAATGCCTCTTATAAAAATTATCACATTTTACACTGTGAGCTATGGTTTTGAAATTTTTCTGTGAATATCTTTGATTTCTTAAAGGTTTGATCAGAGAAATATGAAGTCTGGCAGTTAAATTATTGAATAAGAGACCTTCCATATATATGTATAAATAAACAATATACAGTTTATTAGAAATTAATTACAGTACCCAAAAACATTCTTTAAAATCTTCATCATTTTGTTTTTATAAATTTATGTAGTTAATGAAATTACAGATACAATTCCTGAGAAAGTGGTAAATATCTCCATATATAATATAACATTGACTTAACCATTTTAAAAAAAATGGTTCAGTCATAAAATGAAACAATATTTTTATAAATAAAAATTAAATAGTTATTTCTTACTCAAATCTTTATTATTAAATCTTACCTAAAGGGATTAATAAGGATAAATAACATATGTAAAGTGTTATATATCCATAATTGTAGTTTTATTACTGCGTTTTTATGTTGTTTTAATTGCCTACAATATTTTAATGTATTTTTTTTATATATTTATAGGTGCTTCTCCAAAAGCATCCAAGAAGGTTAAAAAGATTATTGTTTAATTTCATTCTCTGTGAAATATGAATGAAAATAACAAGTATATGTATTGATTTTTCTTTTGATCTCTTTTTATGTTAACTTCCCATATCAAAAGTAACTGAAACAATAAAACAATTTTTAATATATTGTAATTTGTCTTTGAATTGTTTTTTGAATTGTGTTTCTGGATTGGATTCTTTAAATAAAATTCTTTTTGGGTAAGATAAATTTGAAAAGGTATTTTGAAATATTTATTATGGTAGTGAACTTTTGTTTAAAGCTTTTTATTAATTTATATTTTCAAAATATTTTCAACATTTGTAATTTTAATTATTAGTTAAATATTGGTTGGAGTAGATAGTGTTTTTTAGTGTCTACAATTTGTTTTTCTAAATTTAGAATGATTATCAAATAGGAACTGACTAATATTTCTGAGAGTAATTGCATTTATAAAGTGAGATTTTTTAAACATAATAATCTCTTTATCAAAGGTTTGTCAAAGGTAACATTTATTTCAACATTTTTCATTTACAGTATTAGAAATATTGAAATGATTTTTGTATTAGATTATAATTAGTTTTACTTTCCATAAATAGATACATTTTCATAACCAATTCAGCTTTTAGAGGCTATTATTGCATCAGTGGCATAGAAGAGTATAATATGGGAATTCTGAAGTTCGAGAACAGATATCACAAATGTTTAAGTGTTGAAGGTGATTATGTAGCAAATTGAAAGAGAAGCTTCCAATAAATTTTGTATTTTTCATTTAATATAACTAAATTATCTTTATTTTTTATATGACCTTGCATTTCCTTTTGAAAGTAATGAGCTCTGTTTAAATTTGTCTGTAAATTTCTCTTGTTAAAAAAAAGAAAATATTTACTGTATAGTCGAAGTGGCTCTTTTGTGGGAGACCAGTTTGTATCTCTGAACCCTTCTGGGCATTCTATCAATGGCCTTTGCACTTTCAAAGTGCAATGTTAATAAAAATCAACCAGAAACAGTGATAATAGATAATGTGTGTGAAGATTCTTTACAGTGATAAAAATAATGATAATTGCATGCATTTATATCTATTGCTACAAATTTTAAATTAGTTTTTCAATGTTTATTTTATTAATTTATCGCATTCATCTATTTTCATTTACTATCTAAAATTCTGTTTACTTCATAAAATAATTTACTGAATTGCAGAGTTTGAATTCTTTTTGTACATTTGTGTTTTTCTATTTATAATAAAAAATAACTATTTGTATAAATGTCTAGCCCATTAATTAATATCTCAATGTGCAAATTTACTTTTGAATACTGAGATCTGACTTAAAATAGTTGTGTTTTTGCAAATATTTCTAAGGTTAAAAAAAAGCAGCAGGAGACTAATATGCTGCTTCTTTTGAAGAACCATAACTTGATTTCCTGGTAAATGAATCACATGTCCTCGGAATCTTGCAGTGGCAAACAGTTAATACTACCAGTAGAATTATCATCTCCAGTTAAATTAGTAGCTCAATGTAAGGGTTTCACTGGGTTCTAAAACTGTGCTGCATCTCAAAATGGTATATTTCAAAATGTGATCTATAACCATACCATGAAAATGAAACTTTCTCTCCCCCCCATTCTGTAAGCCTTTTTATTTACATCTCATGCAGTCACTAAAATAACAATGGACATATTAATGCTTTTAAATTTGCTTACCATATAATCTCAAAATTAAGATTTTTGGCAAAATAGAATGACAAAGAAAGGAACAAAACAGCTTACAAATTTCTGGTTGAATACTTTAATAGTAGCATAAAAATAAAATTGTTTCTTTTTATTTGCTTAAAATTTGCTAGCTAAAATACTAAAAATAAATTGGAAAGAAAATCATTGCTACCCTTTTTAGATAACGGTGCTCAAAAGATGTTTGTCATTTTTTATATAGTTTGTTCTAAACTTTCACTTTCTTCCCTTCACACTTCGGAATCCTTTGTATGCTTAGTATTTTATTTTATTGACTAGAGTTTCTGTTTCTGGAGCTCATGAATTACAAATTAATATGAAATGTAGGATATAAGTTGTATTTTGAACACTATCTACTTTGTGATCAGTAAAATAAAGTTAATGTTGTATAATGCATATCTAAAAGATGTTGATTACTATATTTTTTGTAATGAAATGATTTCCAGAAATAACATTAAAGAAATACTATTCTGTATTTATTTGTTTTTATTCAATTTTAAATTGTTTATTCACAGAAAGTAAATTAAAAATTTAATAAAAGCAAATGTATATGAGATAAATATATATACAAAAACAATAAACAAAAACATTTAGAAATCAAACTCTTATATGAAACACTGATGAATTTGCTGTTACAAAAATATATGGCTTATTCTGAAAAATTTGTGGAAATATCTGCAAGAATCATAAATTATGTAATAAAGGTCTTTTTTAATGCAAAAATATGTCCTTGATAATTAACAATTCAAAATACGAGTATTTGTATGGGTTTGTATTTATAATTTTAAAGCTTCAGAAAGTGTGTACAAAATATAAAACTTGTCAGATTTTATAGAAAAGTGCTGTCCTCATTTTTCAGGTTTTGCAGTTGTTTGAATGTGAATACTTCAAAATCTAGCCTTTAACTAACTCATCAGATTCATTACATTAAATGACACTTCTAATTGTGCATATTATTTTCTCATATATATTATTTTTTACTATTAAGTTCAATAAAATGTAAAAATATTACAGCAAAAAATCTTCACAAAGGCAAAAGACAGATATTGTCTATTAATTCAATAAAAACTAATGCACTTAATAAACTACAATGAAAAACATATAATTTATATATTGTAGTTTTTATGTATTGAATGTAATTAAAATAAATTGTATAATAAAGTATGTTTAAATATAGTGTGTTTTCATTCAGGATGTGCATTATATACTCTGAGAGGTGAGAGGAGTATACCAATGCTATACCATAAATAAATTGGTTGGAATTTTCTTAATAATTATATGCAACACTTATCACATTTGAAACTTTCTACTTTTGTCTCATCTTTTTTAAATGTTCTTTTTCCTTTACTTCTAGGAATCAATTCCCATCGTTTAATTTTGTTTTTCTCTGTGTGAAAGGTCTTCATTTAAAGTAGAAAAATAAAAACTGATATGAGTGCATCTCATTGTAAAAAGTAATTTCTCAAAATATATGTATATATTGTAAATATACAGCCTAAAATTTCACAATGCTGTATTACACTGAATATTGAATAGCTTAGTTGTGGAAGGTATTCTTGTTTCAAATGTGAATCGTTTAATTTTTATAGACATTTATATTTTTGAAATAATTATATGAGTTATGATGGATCCTCGTATTATTTTAATGCAAAAAAAAAAAAAAAAAAATGTATTCTACGAACCTTTCCGGAACACATCTTTCAAAATCATGCATTCTTTATACTTGTAATATAACATACCAAACCTATGGTTACTTTAAAACTATTAAAAATTTTATGAGCTTTTAGGGAATTTTCATATTTAAGTTATGTTTTTGAAATTAAAGTTTTTTCATTCTTAGGATTTTTAAAATTTTGCATAACAAACAGAATACATTATGTTACTTCTTATAGTTATAATGTTTCATTACATATCACATATATTATTTTTCCAAAGTTGAGTGATATATTTATACTTTCTGATAATTTATATATGTATGTGGAAGTTTATCCTTTCTGAGTACAGAAATCATTTTTTTTTTCTAAAATCTATGCATTATTTAATTTTTTGATGATTTATATACACAAATTATTATTCAACATTATTGTATGAAGATATTTAAAACAATGAAATATATTCAAAGTGTACCAAAAAATATTTAATTTTAGCTTGAATTATTAGTTTGAGTTCAGAATATGAAATCATCAATATTTAACAGGTGCTTTCTTTGACTACATCATATTAAAATAATAATTTTTGCCCTCAATTACATCAAATACTGCAATATGAAATAATTCTATGTGTTGAACATGATACAATCACATAATATTTTAACATATTGAAGTGTGAAATATTATATGGTGAGTTGATAAGAGAACTTGGTCTTACTATCATACAATAGATCTTGTAAAAATTTAAATATATTAGATTATGATTTTTCTTGGAATTTCAGAAGTATTAACAGTTTTCGATCATTGTTAGTGACATTTAGACCCTTACAATAAACTAACTATCTAGAAGAAAACTAGAAGTGTTTTGCTTTTTTAAACAAAATTACTTTTTTTCACAAAGCATTTATTTTTTTAATAAACTTAAAATATTCCTTGGCAAAAATTTCACCCAATTTTTAATGTGTATAATTAATTCTTTTGGCATGTTTATATTATGTTTGTACCGAATATTATCTTTGTATGCTGCATTTTTATTTTAAATTGGAATATATCTTAGAGATTGCAATTAAAATCATTTTGGAATGCATGTATTTTTTATATAAATTATTTTATTCTTAGAAATATAAATTTTTGTTTTGTGTCTAACATATCTACATTAAGTTTATCTCTGCAAATGTCCAAAAACCAAAACTATTTGTAAATCTGTTATATCATCTTCTAGGGAGCTTTCATTAAGTAAAATCTTTAATGTAGCAACCAATTAAATAAGGAATCGGAACAAGGCGTTATAATTTTAGGCATCATAGCTTTTGTCTTCACTGCAATAGTTAAGATGCTCTTAAAGCTAAATTATATTTATTGTTTGCAGGGCCATATAAATATAGATCTAAATTATATATGTTCTGGAAGATCATTTTATTTAAAAAAAAATATTCAGTTTTTCATTAATGAATCTTAAATTGTGATATGGTTGCTCTATGGTGACCATATCTTTGACTGTCAGCGTGAATTAGAGGTGTGGGATTTTCAAAATGAATAGACATATTAAAATTCTTAATATGACTTTATTAAGAATATAACAAACTTCTAATAATTTAGATAAATTTATATATAAGTGAGAATCTAATAAACCAAACACACAGGGATAGTTAAACCGAATCACGTTATTTAGACCACTTTATCTAAATAATTATATTATCCGCCTACTTTCAATTCTAATAATATTACAAGTCCTAATATCAAATAATCAGTCCTACCTTGATTCAAGCTAAGGTTCAATCACTGTTCTGAGACTTTTAGGCACATGTGCAATGGTATGCACCTTGTAGTAATGGCTAGAAATCTTGGTAACTTTATGATAGGCCGTCAATTCACACTCGTATCTCTTCCAAACATAACTTTCCCTAAATTGTCATACTGCTTACTGAAACTTCTGTTCTTTTAAAAGATATCTTATTTGCATTTCATAATCGTATTTCACTTCTTGGATTTTGGTTGGAAAAGATTTGCCATTAATCTTGGCCGTCAAAGAACCCAGAGGTTATGTTACAGAAAAGACACGTGGGTCCATCACAAAATACACGCATGTCATCCAATATTTGAGGATCACTAAACTTAAAAAGATTGAAAAGTCTGCACAGGGAAAGGAATCTTTTTTTTTTAGTTCGATGCATTAACCATTCATTATTAAATTAAATATGATCAACCCATCCATTAATAATTATTTCTTTTTTGCTGTTAAAAGTAAGAAACTGTCTTCAGTAAATTTTCAAGCCAAACAGCTTATTCCAGAGGTATTTTTAACTGAGAAAAACTTTTAAACAACAGAAAAAAAATTTCGAGCATGACATGTAAAGTTAGAACTGTCTGGTAGTGATTAGAAAATATTAATGAAAAAAGTGTTGGATAATGTTTAACTTCATATATTCATCCAAAATGTAGAATTTCCAGTCCATCAAAGGCTTTTTACTTAATATTTTAAGAATTTAATGAAACTATTTAATCACCTCCCCCATTGTTAATGTACAACAGAAAACAGCAGTAGTTTCCATGACATACATTATAACTTATATTACATGGGATTATGTATATTCTAAATGAGATAAATATGCATGACACACAAGTATGCATATTAATTAAAACTATTATATATATTAATGTCTTTGTTTTCACTTTATGGAAATGTGTCCTTTTATGTATACTCCCCATTCATAATTTTAATTTTTTTAGAAAAAATGATTAGATGTACATTTTTGTTATAGATCCATATTAGTTATTTTTATTCAGCTGGCTATCTGAAGTACAACATCAATAAGGACATGCTACATCAAAACCAAATTTTATTAGAGAAGTAACACACAGCGTAAAGGTGAACTATAATTATGTGGGTGAAGGTGAAAAATATTACATTCTGAAGCTGAGGTAAACGAACAAATAAATATCACGTATTGCTGCACGACTGGAAATAACAGCGACTTGACGCGTCGGTATCAAATAAAAGAGGGTTTTTTAGGGTATTGCAGCCCATGTTGTTCCCACGTATTGCCAAAGTTGATCCTGTTTACTAGCGGGTGTTTATGTTGGGCTAGTTGTTCTCCAACATAGATATCAGACTTCTTCAATAGGCAAAAGGTCGGAGAACAGGCGATGATAATGCAATTTCTGGGCCTCAGCCTCGAATATTGCATGCCCCGTGTGGTCGTGTATTATCTTGTGGGAATGTGGCCATAGCAAGTTCTGAAGTAAGGGAGGACACACACAGCAAGCTGCAAAACTTTTAGCACATAGTTCTGCCGGATTATTTTATTGGCGTACTATGACGGAGGGGGGTTATTCAGTAACCTTAAGCAAAATATAAATGATTTAGATAGGAACATAATGAAGGTATAATTTAAGAACATTTTGAAGTAAATCTACTTCCTATTGGCAGTCTCGTATCAGTGGAAATTGTATTACAATGGAAAAGTATTAATTGAATTTCAAAAGCATAGTCGTACTAAATTCGTAAGTTATTTTTGTGTAGCTTTGATAGTCATTAATTTTTGCATTGGTATATGTTCTTTATACCTCGGAACATAAATATGACAGGTGGAAGACTTTTTCCGGGATGTTATTTGTGTCGTGCATGAAATTTTATTAGTAAAGGTCGCATTTATATAGACAATTGTAAGATCAGCTCGCATACTATTGGTTTCTGTAATTTAACTTTAGAACAATTACTTAATGAAATATAAAATGAAAGTAGGATAAATACAAAGAATAATAAATACATTTTAACAGAAATTATTAATAAGCAAAAATATTCGTTACACTGTACATACAATCTAATTAATATTTCATACATTGCTCAACAATTTTAATTTTTCCTATATTGCTGACCAATCTTTATATAGATTTGTTTAAATAATATTATCCCAAATGAACTCTATGTTTTATGCATTATAAGTATAAATGAATTCTGTAAAATAAATATTCACTGAATTGTCCTATGAGATATTGTTTGAATCTTTTGCTGCATTCATTAATTATTGAATATTACATATCTTTCTATAAACTGATTTTTAAAACTGTAACTATATTAGCATATTGTGAAATACATTTTAGTTTTATTTTACATTCAGTGTTACGATAGTTTAGCCTGAATAATTAATAATAAGTCCTTTTATCTTAGATTTTATTCCTGTGACTTTTCTGAATAATTTCATATTATACTCATGATAAAAATTTTAAAATTATATGCTAACATGCTCTTTGTGAAAATGCTATTTAGAAAGAAGCAAATATTTAATAACAAATGCGCGATTCCTATCATATAACAATAACTTATGATGTAATAACATCTTTTATTTAATAAATTTTATTCTTTACATTTCAGAATGGGAATTATCACATACATTTTGATCATATTGGAAATATTTTACGAATACAAAAGAAAGTATAGAAAGTGGTAAATTAAAGCATTTCAAAATTCATTTTCATTATATATGTAAATAAATTCCGCATTCTTACTCGCAATTGACATGAGTTTAATACAAACAAATATTTACATGTTTACTTTCAGAGAGAGTATAACACATTCAAAACAATTAAACATATGATTGCATAATATTCTGAATTAAGCAATTCAGAACATGATTGTATAGCCTTCGTAAAAGTATATATTTTTTTATAATTATTCAAAAGCTTTTAAATCGCCACAATCTGTTGAGTTATACGACAACTCAAAATCTACTTAGTAATGAATATATCTGAATAGTATTAAGTTATTAATAAGAGCCAATCATGGTAAATGCACAAGTGCACTTTATTAGATTCCGAAAAGTGTACATAATAACCATGCTTTAAATTCCTAATTGATGGATGTGAGTGAATTAAACATCATTGAGGATCAATAAAAATGCTTTTACTTAACTTAGTTGCATTCACAGTTGGAGATATAATCATAGTTCAATTAAAGGACCGCTCCTGCAATGAACTTTAATCTTAAAACATTTAAATCACTATCTAAACATCAAACATTTAAGTAAACTCTCTGTTCTCCAAGGTAATCATGGCATATTACTCACTGCTTTTAGTTGAATATATACTAGATTTTAGTTCTTTTCATTCTCAGATTTAATATTGAAATCTTATCATTGCATGTTTATTAAACTATTGATGAATAAATTATTTCTTCGCATTGACATTTCTACTGGAACTTTGAAATATGTATACTAAATGTATAGTAATAACTTAACCAGTCATACTATAATTTGAGTTCTAAAGCCATTTGCAGTACTTGGAAATTTAATAGGTTTTATTTGAATAAATTCGGCCTTATTGATGGATTTTGTTTTTGCAGAAAGATGAACCAAATATCTTTAAAAATTTCGTATTAATTCTTGCCCTAAAGTTATTGTTTAATTTTTTTACCTTGAAACCTTTTTTGGGACATTACTATATTTTTTAAAAAGTGGTTTCTGATTTTTAGAAGGAAAAATCAGCTATCACTTTTACAGGAAGAAAATATTTTAAAATTGAAATCTTAAGGTTTTTTTAAAATTAATTTAGCTATGTTTTATTTTTGAGAAAAATAAAAGTAGAAGAACAGAACAGGGAGGGGGGAAGATATATGCGCATTACGTGCTTTAAAAAAACGTTTTTTTTTTTGTTCGGGAAAAAGCTCTCAAATTTCATGAGATATTTTGTAAATGTTAACTGGAATTTGATCTGGAAAAAAAAGTATATATACCGATCAAAACTAAGTTTAAAAAATCTTTCTCTTATATGTGATTTTGCAAGTATGAAAATCCTATGAATTTTAGAATAACCTTGAAAAATAAAAAAAATAAAAAAATGTAAAATACCCAGAAAAGACACATGCTTACTTCACATATTTTTATGAAGATAATGATTTCTTTAACATTCACAGCAACTTTTGTCTATAAATAAGGTGAATGCATGTCTCTCAAAGCAAATCGCATGAAATTAAGAGTAATGCTTGAATAAATTAATATTTCTTTTAAAATAAAGTAACGCTTCAACAAGAATTTAGAAAATTCATACTTCTCAAAAATTAATGCAATCATAAATATTTAATAGAAACAATATTCAATTACTTTTACAATAACGTATAATTAAAAGTGTTATAAAACAATGTACATTTATTTTCATTTAAGGAATACTTTTCTAAAAATGTTTTTCAAAAGCGTGCATTTGGAAATATGTGTTAAATATTTTGTTATAAATATATGAAAAAGGCTTAAAATTCTTAAAAATATCTTTTTACCAAATTAATGATTCTGAATCAATTTAAGAGGACGTATGTAAGATAATAAGGCATCATAAAATGATTTATAAATTGAAAAGGAATATAATTTAAGCTTGAAGATTTTAAGAAAGATACTTTCAGAAATCCTTAAACTAGCATTAATGGTAATGCCAATTTTCTGAAAAATATCAGTGTAAGTTTTTAAATAAAATTATAAAAGATAATTCAGTTTTATTTTTGTATAACTGACAGTAAAACATTTATTTATTTTCTTTAAAAAATTGCAACACTTTATATGTTTAAAACGTTTTACAAATAAAACTCTGCTTGAAATTTCTCATTAGAATTCGTTAAAAATAGTAGGATTTAATACAATCTATTGTTATTGTTTCTATTTCACAGCTAAGTGCTTAGTGCATAGATTTCTGTACAATTCATAAACGCCATGAGCTAAGAAATATTTTTTAAATCTAAGGACAAATTAACACACTGCTTTCAGAGCTGATTTAACCTCAATAACACACATCAGAATTAATTTCTGTGATAGTAACCTCCGACTGATCGAATATTTTTTTATCTTTTTGGGAAAGAATACACAAAACTATGAATTTTATAAATTTTGCGAGATTTTTTCTATAACTTAGATCCAGCCCACCTGCTTACCATTTGTCACCCAAATTTTTTGTGTTCAAGGACCTTAAGTTTTACAGCCATTTCTTTGTGCTTCAGGATGCTACACGAAGCCATGTATAGCCTCCTTATCATGGTCTGTATTCCGTTGTGAAGAGGAACGAACGTTTAGTTAGTTGTTGATTTCAACAACTAACTAAATCAAACCAGTGTGGATCAACTTAAACCTGAATTTTTCAATTCCTACTATTAGTTCACACTCTCCGTATATTTATTTATTTATTTATATATCTTACTCAAATTTTCAATCGTCAATAAAATACTTTTTATTCATCCATTCAAGTTCAAATACATTTTTTAAAAACTTGTAGTGGATGACACTTGATGTCAATACAGTTTTTTTCAAATATTAACTCTTTAATTCTACTTCGTTAATGAATAAATAGCAACAAACAAAAATAATAGTCTAACAGCATATATAGAATAGAAAATCGTTCTTTGTGTCCCTGTAGCTCAATTGATAGCGCGTTGAAATTCTAATCCAAAAGTACGAATCCTAACTGGAATGATCTAATTTCTGAGAATGTGATTTTATTTTTTACTATAGTATTTGATTAGAATAATTAAATTTAATGAATGAATAAATAGTAACAAACAAAAAAAAGTAGTCCAACACCATATACAGAATGGAAAATTGCAAGGAAAATCCTTTTCTATTTTGCCACTTTAATATTGTGATTTTGTCACATGTGTATATATATATATATATTTATATTAATTGTAACTATTTAATAAAAATTACCTGAAATAAAATTTGTCTTTGTTGATTTAAGTAGGAACTGACTTTTTTATATATATATTACTTGAAGTTTGGCAACTAGCACTATGTTTGTTCTTTCATCTCGGTAGAATGATTCGACAACAACTCTGATTGAGACGTCGTTGCCAGCCATAATGTCACAATGTTGGAGAAAGGTTAAATTAAAGTTAGATCCAACACTATTGAAGTGAATATTACGTCCATTCTCATTTTATTTTGGCATATTTATTGTGACCCTTTAAATGATTTTTGGAAAAAAATAAAACAATTATTTAATTGATTATTTTAAAATTTAAATCCTTTTTATAAAAGTCTGTAAAAATATTTTTTGCGATTTCCTAATTTGAAAGAGTGTACTTATTTCAAAATTGTATTTTTAGTGAGTTTTTTTTAGATTGCATAGATTGAATTGTTGAATGTAATTGATTAGTACATGTTACTATCAATTTATGATCTACGCATGCAGTGCTTGTCAAAAAACTATTACCGTTTTCATTAATTAAACTTGTAATTTTATTTATATTGTATGTTGAAGCTGTTTTTCTGATTCATTCATTTTTTCCGTACGTTGTTGTTGTGTTGTGGCTAATCCCACCTGTCTGACGCAGTCACAACGAGGCCCACGAAATTCATCGTGGCAAGAGGCTAGAAGTACGCCTGTTGTTGGCCTAAGCCTTGAGCACCATACAGGTAACAGTACGAATTAGCTCGGCGAAATTCCCCGAAGGGACGATAGATGGCGACACCACCTATCTCCACCACCACAATTCAGGCATGGAACTGAAGGGGAGGGAAATATTCTCCAGTGCCCTGTACTCGTGATTCAGCCCACAAGACTTTCGGACTCACTGATTTAACGAGCACGTAGTCCGTGTGTACTCGAAGGGTATTTGGCGGCATCGTGCATCGAACCAAACCTTCTGGTCTGGAGTCCGATGTTCTAACCACTAGGCTACCCACGGCCCTTCCCGTTCGTAAAATCTGCAACTTGTCGACATATGTAAGACTTTTTTTTATAGATGGTGAGATTCAGGAAATTATTCAGTTATGTTTATAACGAAGAATATAACACTCTCCTATGAACACAATTTTTTTGGATAAAGATATCACATAAGGTTGAATAAATTTTTTCTTTAAAATATTTGTGTTCCAAAAAATATGGGTAAATATTAAAGGGAGCAAGTTCAACGTTAAATGAAAATCATCGATATCTCGAAGAACAACATACCTCTCCACAAGTACGATCGCAAGCTTTCTCAATAAAAAATTTATCTCTTTTTTGAAATAACGTCTGTCTTTAGAGGAAGTCTAAGAATCAATCTATTTTTTTTGCGTTCCTCGTAAGAACAAAAGGTTGCTTAGACAGACTATGAGTCTTTAATCTCTACGAGTGTTAGTCTTAACAAGTAACATTTGAAAAGTACGGCGGATTGGGTAGAATATTCTATTTGAGTGTTTCCACGTGGATTTTAGCTTACGCTTCAATATTTGGTCAATGATGATCGTACTGCAAATCATTTTATCTGCTCACATTCTGACCGTTGCTTCTTTAATGATCGTCTTATACCAGCGTTTCTCAAACTGTGGGGCGCGCCCTCCTAGGGGGGGGGGGGCGGGATAACTCTACAAGGAGGGCCCGAGCCTATTGAAAAGTCGAAAACAAAAGATCATTTTTATTAAAAAATATTAATTTACTGAAGAAAAAAACATTCCGACATAATAAAAAATGAAATACACATTTACACTGATATAATACACTTATAAATGTATCAGTACTGCACGATGTATTTTATAATTAATTTGACAATGCTAAGTTAAGAGCAAGTTTAATAATTACTAGTGACCCTATGGGGTTGTCAAATATAAATTTGTATACAAATATTAACACTTATCTGAATAATTTGTACTGTTTAAAACTAATTCCTTTTTTAAATGCTGATTAAATTGTACGCAATTCGCTCCCCAACTCTATCGTTTTCCACGTAGACGCGTGAATGTGATGTATGGGGGGGGGGGGGGTGAAAAGGAATAAATAAGTAAAACCTTCTCTAAAATAAGTAAATCCTTCGCAAACACTGTCAAGGTCCTTTTATTGCATTCTAAAGCCTTCGGAATAATTTTATAGATAGCAGTGCTCAGAGAAAACCGTATTTCCGAAAGACGTATATATACTTCCGTGGCAATTAAGGTCCCGGATGAGCGAGACGTTTATATGCGCTAGTGATACTTCAGAGGTTAAAGTCTTATTGTAGCTTGTGAGCGTCGAAGTATAGTATTACTGAATTCAATACATGGTTATTGTATGAAGGGGGGGGGGGCACGATGAAAATTATGATTGAATATTGGGTCGCAAGTATTGAAAGTTTGAGAAGCACTGTCTTATACACATTAATTATCAGTGGTAGCCGGTGTTGTATTAAACTACATGGAGGCTCCTGGGCAGTTGAATTCTTGGGGCCCTGTAGCCGTTTTTGGAGCCCTAACAGAAAACAGAGCACGCTCTTGTGAGCTTCTAAAAAGCGCGGGGCCCATAGGCAGTTGCTTACTTCGCCTAACGAGTAATCCGGCACTGGTGATAGCAACCCTCACCCGAGATGGATTTATTTGGGTTTGGCAGCTCATAATGTACTACACCCAGTTGATCCCTTCCGATACAGAACCTGCGTTTTAATCCATTTGTTGTTGATGCTGATGACTGGGTTTACCTCGCGATTTTTACGCTTTTGATCATCGTAATGAATTTAATTTTCATTACCGGATAGAATGTGATGCCTAAAACCTTTTTGTTTTTTCCCTTTTGAGCAGCTGTTTTAAAAGAAAAATCTTTTTTGTTTGTTTTGGAGATTTTCTTGCATTTGCATTGTTCCACTGGCCTTGAGGCGTAATGAAATTGCTTGTTGAGTCACTTCCAAGGAATCTACAAATCTTATTTACGCGTTTGACACACGTTTTTCTTTCAACAATGCATCTATAGTTCTGCATCTGCAGGATTTTATAGCCTTCACGTTCCTAACCCTCCGAAACAAAATCACCACTTTTGAACCACCTGAACCAGTAATCTCAAGTTAAAAGAGATGGAACATGGCTCCCATAGGCCACACACGACAGTCAACGACTTTCATCCATTTTTATTGAAATGTAATCAGAAAAATAGAGATTCCCTTAAATTACGTTTCACTGGTACGGGTCGACATATTTGGTATTCCAAAAAAAAAAAAAAATCTGTTGTTTTTTAAGTAAAATTGTTGTGGCTGAAGTAAGACATAATTAAAATTTAAGCCTTATGATGAATCTTCAACATAAAAGTCGCTAAGCTATGATTCAGCACGATTCAGTAGTAGTAACGCACTCTTTTTTTAAATAGTTTAAAATTTACTATTATACTCATATACGCGTCTCTCTGTATATACGAAGTATCTTGGGCACTCTAAGAATAAAATTGGAAAGAAGGTAGAAAACATCGTTAGGAATCATTTTCACTTAAGGAAACAGACATGACATTACCAAAAGCCATATATACTGTACTTTATTAATCCTATGAATCAAAAATAGTTGAATAAATTGCAGGTTTTCAAAATTTAGCCCACTGGAATTGATGCACGCATAATATCCAAACTGCACATATTGCACATTCTCAAGGATAATAATTTATATTATTATTTAAAGATAGTCGGTACAGAAATGGTGATTCATGTAATAAGATCTTTTTTTTTTTTTTCAGCATTTAATTGTGTTACCTAAATAATGATTCTCAAGGCACACCAACGAAGAATTAAGAAGAGAGAAATCAAGTGAAATAGGGAGGTATGCAACAGTACCTTCAAGACTGATTTATCTGCTTTGAAATAACTGGTTAATATGTTCATGGAAATTGAGTAATGAAGAGGAGTCACATACACATTTTGTCGAAACCGCATTCTGATATTAACAAAAACGGGAATATCGCCAATTTGAAGAGAGATGGGATATTTTTTTATTTTATATAATCAAGTGATCAGAGAGATATAGGTCGACTAAATAATCAACCACGATACCCTCACACATTAACATTGAAGCAGGCAATGCGTCAGCAGTAGATTACATATAGTCCCTCTTATGGGGAGGGGTTAACCTTTAAAAAACATGTAGGCGAAAGCGCCGAACGGTTATCTGTGTTAAAAATTAAAAATCGGTTTACTGGGGTTGACCTCCAAACTCCACCGTTGTGTACGTCACTGCGGGTCAGGTAGTCTTATTTCGTTTGGGGTTGTGTACGGCCTGTGTGTATGGAGGGACGTCTTAAAACTTCTTGAGGTCCTAGGCCGCTTCACAAATGTAGTCCTCACCCATGACCCTTAAAAAACAGCACATAGCATGCGTTGTCAAATACTCATACAAAAAATAAACCGAAACAAATAAATGTGCATGACTTACAATTGCACTAATCAACTTGATCTACTGCCACTTTTAGATTGAATGAGTAATGATGAGGTATGGTGGTAGGCCTAGGACTGTAAGTGGAAGACTTTCATCACAGGTAGCCACTTGACATAATGTCCGAAACTCTTAATTTTTCGGAGAATATAACATGAAATTATATTTAACCATTATAATTATTCGTATTAGGATCTTATCAAGGCTGTGTCGAGAGCGTTCCTGGGTGTATGCATTGTAAATTAAGAACACCTTTTTTACGCTAAAAGGACGCTTTATCACTTAAAAAAAGAAACGAAAAGGAACTACAGATCGGTCACCGGTTATATGGCATTTAAATCGATCTTTGTATTCTTTTGATGTCCACAAGCGAATATTTAGTAAATGGACAGATAATAAGTTAATAATTTTTCCCCATTCGATAAAGCAACTACAGCTTCATTTCGTTAGCTAGCTTACGAAATAAATGGTGACTAACTTGACTTTTATGAATGAGGGAGAGAGTATACAGAGGCCATTTCACACGTAGACGTTTTGAGCAATTTTTCGACCGTGCAATTTTTACTCAGTTGTCATAGCAACGGCTTTCGAATAACTTTTTGCTCGTGAGCTCAAAAAGTTGTTCCAAGTAAAAGTTGCTTGAAATTCCAGCCAATAGGGTTCTTCGACCCCTACGTCATAAACGAGATGGCGGTTTCAATTTTGTCAAACACATCAGATATGGCTTATAATATTTCAATGGTGTAGAAAAAATAGAAAAATAGAAAATCAAATAGAATGGTGCTCCATTTCTGTTTACGCCCAAGTACAAAAGCGCGAGCAAAATAAGAGAAATAATTTTGAATGTTCGTTTGCCGAAGCAGAAAAATCATCGAGTAATTTTTCAAAGTGGTGAAAGAGCGTGGCTGACATCAGAGCATGTCGTTTGCTTACGGTAACCCTTCACTCTGTTTTAGGACGAAAAATTGGTCCAAAAAGTTGCACCAAAAATGTACGTGTGATACGGCCTTATGGTGTAATGTCGCTATAGTCAATTCTGGCTAAGCTGCTTTATTTGTTTTTATGAAACGGTTCATGTTGATTGCATTTAGTTTGACGTCTATAAAGAGGAATTCGTATGTGGGACTTTGAGAGGTTGCATACAGCGTCAACTTTTTATTTCCGACTGTTATTATGACTCCTATCAATATTCTTTTTCTGTCCTCTAAGCTTGCGCTATGAGCACCCCGGGACACACTGTATATATATATATATATATATATATATAATTTTGAAGACGGGAATTTTCGTCTTTAGTTTTTCAACTATCGGCGACAAAAGGGGGCAATTTTTCATTTGCTGTTCAGGTTATATGCTTTCCATTGCGTACTGTCTTTAAGGTGTAAAGATGTAACGTAATGATAAAAGTTAAAATTTTGTACTGTTTAAAAGTTGTTCAAGATTTCGAAAATTTTATAGTCAATACTTCGTTTCACATTACTATTTTCCGCCATATTAGCTATATTCTGATTCTATCACTATTTTGCTTAGGATTTTAAGTCAGATCTAATACTGAAAAATGATATTTCTGACAAAACGGAAGATTATTCCCATTTTTTTAAAATTTATCTTTTTATCAACTAGTTCATAATTTACTAACTAAAAATTGTTATGCATATTATTTTTGTTTTGTTATATGGAATTTAAATAAATTAACTCTGCTGAATGGGAATCGAATATTTTTTTCTTAAAAAAACAGGGAAGTTTACATGCCATGAAGAATGTTTTAATCTAATGAGTAATATAAGCTACTTATAATAAAAATCAAGAAATAAATGAAGCAAATTATTAATGTGGTCATAGTACTGATAGCAATTTAAGTCCTCATCGCTTTTTCTGTTGAGTCTGTGGTTCGTTCCTGGTGGTACTAAAATCCCACTGAGGAGAAGGCTGTTAATACGAAAAATTTGTGGAGGTTCAAAGTTTTCATTTTGGTTTGGGATGCAAATTTTTCGAGTGAAGTACCAGGCCAGATCTTATCCTTATCCCTTGACCGTATTTCAAAATTATGAGGTGTATCACGAATATCGCCTGTATTGATGGTGATAAGAGGCTGAATGGCCCCTTTTTTTAGTAATTTCTATATTTGTCCTTTTGACCGGATGTTGTTACATTCTTTCAAAAAGGGACTCTCGCACCCCTTCGGGTCAGTGAACCCATAAATTTTATAAAATGTAACTTTGCGCGACTGGGAAATATCCAATCGGAGACTCAGATTGGAAGACATTAGTGAGTCTGGCCCTAGGAATTTGAGTTGATCCGGTTCACTATTTAAAGAGAAGTGTACCAATTGAACCACTTGGGCAGCCAATCGGAGTGATTATCCTCTCCACTCAGCATCCAATCAGAGAGGAGCTATCCAGCTTTCTCCCGAGTAAAATTCCTAACTTCCGGAACATAAGGAAGAAGCAAAGTTAAGCCACACCTCCTGGGCCTGTCCTCTCCACCAATAACCATGAAATATTCCGCAGAAAGGAAAACTCCACTTTCGCCATTTCCCCATCATAGACTTTCAGATATGGGATGGAAGGCTGATTTCAGCCCATATTCTCAGACACATCGTAAAACATCGTAAAGTATCGTTTCGACAGAGAATTTTCCTTAAATTTTTTTAGATTAATAATGTAAGTGTGCGAACGAACCAACCGCGGAGACCCCAATCGAACATGAGCTTCCTAATTTCTTGGAGCATTCTAAAAGCTAAGTTATTTATCCTTTTTTTTATTGTAAATGTAAATTTTAACCGTGCATTGATAAATTTAATTATAACATCTGACAGAGATTGTTTAATCTTTGTGTAATTTAATCTAGTTGATTTAGCATTAACCATGATGCGAACAAAATCAAACTGAACTTGGGTTTATTTAGTTTTGAGAATTGTAATTTAATGACCTCGCATCAATTGCTTCGAAGTGTGATGTTAAATTAAAATCAAATCTATAAAACACGTATACGTATTCAAAACGTCTTATACATATCCAACGCATAATAATAGATATTGAAAAATGATTTCTTGCATTTAGTTAAAAAATTATTTTTTCTTCTTTTTTTTCTTCAATGATTGCTTTTTAATATTAATATGTTTATTGTGAACACTTTTAGCTTTTTTCAATGCATTTGACTGAAGAGAATCCGTTTTTACAAGATAAAACATTCTTATCAAGTGTCACTCAATAATTACACTTCATTAGGAAAGAACACTATTATTATTATCTGCAGATGTCTCAAATTTATGTGTAACAAATTTAAATTATATTACAAATGTTAATCACATTCCGCACAATAGCTTATTTTGAAGAAATTGTGTATACTTTTTAAATTTTAGTTAGAAAATACCTTCATAATAAAATATTTAAAAATAAAATGTAAAACACCAGTAAGAAACGAGTTTTTTAAACATGGGTTTTCTTTCAAACTTGTCACTTTGCGTAACTTAATTTTTTTCATACGTTCAATTTTAAGAGTGAAGCGCAAGTCGGTGGATTTTCATGATGCAGAAAATTAACAGCAGCCATGTCGTATGATTATACAGCATGTAAAAGATCTCTAGAGTGCCTGTATGACTTGGGTGCTCTTGGCAAAATTAAAATCCTAGTACAGGTTTGCATCGTCAGAGCTCAGGTATCTCCCTCTAAGGAGGAAACTGGGTGTCAAAATTACCTACAGTGATTGGTATCCGCCTATATGGTGCCGCATTAAAAAGAGATACCAGCTTCCGGAGAATGTACTACATTTGCAATGGTTAAACACCGATCCGCAGCCCATTAGAAATAAAAAAAAATGAGTTAAAGGGAATGTTGAGACAATTTGAATTTTTCAATATTTAGTTTTAATAATTTAATTTTATGAGGGGATAGTTTAATTTGCTGCTTTCAGTATTAAAATATTTCACGTTGTAAGCAATATGAATTAGGAGTGAAATTTAATTTTTTAAATAATTAGTTTTAATCAATTTTTATTAATTATAATTCAGTTGTATTGTTACCAAAAGCAATCGCTCATAGAAAATTTCAGCTCAACAGAGTGCCTTAAAACAGTGTTTCTCAAAGTTTCAATTTTTGCGACCCAATATTCAATCATAATTTTCATCGCGCCCCCTCATATAATAGCAATGCATTGAATTCAAATAATACTGTACTTTGACGCAAAAGCTACAATCCGACTTTAACCTCTTAAGTGCCGCCGGTGTATATAAACTTCTCTCTGAGCCAAAGCGTTAATTTCCCCGGACGTATATATACGTCTTTCCGAAGTACGAGCTTTTCTGTGCACAGCTATCCCTTAAATTTTTCCGAAGGCTTTGGAATGCAATAAAAGGACCTTGACAGTGTTTGCGAAGGATTTACTTATTTCAGATTATTTGCTTCCTTATTCCTTGCCCCCCCCCTCCCAATACATTGCATACACGTGTCTACGTGGAAAACAGTTGGCATTGGGAAGCGAATCGCGTAACTTTTAATCGGCAGTTAAGGGATTAATTATAAGCAGTACAAAAATATAAAGATGAAAGTTAATTTTTAAATATAATTTTATATATGACAAGCCCATTAGGTCACTGGTAATTCTTAAACTTGTTCTTAACTTTGTACCGTTAAATTAACTATAAAATACATTGTGTAGCTCTGATACATTTATGAGTGTAATATATCAGTGTAAATGTGTATTTTATTTTTTATTATGTCAGAATGCATTTATTAATTTACTGAAAGTAATCAAACAAATTTAATTAAATAAAATTTTGTTTTCGACTTTTCATTATGCTCGTGCCCCCCTCGTAGAGTTGTCACGGCCTCCAAGGGGAGCGCACCTCACAGTTTGAGAAACTCTGCCTTAAAATGTGAGAAAAAAACCTTTTAAAGTTTTGACCCAGACGCAGTTAAAATGAAAGTAGAAAAAAATCCAGTAAAAAGGTCTACACATTTTATTTTAATTTTTAGTGTGACTCATTTCCTATAGTTTCAATTTTCAAAGCACAAATTAATATGAGACCTGAAACATTTGCGAGTTCCTTAATTTATCTTTTTGGGAAATAGGAAACGTAAAATTTTGTGAAAATCCCAATGAAAAATACAGGGTAAATTTCTAAGACAAATTATTTGCAGCTTTCCTTTCAATAACTTTTATTTTACACCTTCCTTTCCTTCACAATCTGTTTTCTAGCAGCTTAGATTCTGAAATTAATTAATCCCACCTCAGCGTAAGTTTTCGAAATTAGTTTGAAATAATATACAAGATTTTCTACCTAATGAAATACTAATTAAATCGATCATTATGTTTTCACATTACTCGGCACAATTCTTTTTGTCAGACTTGGAATTAGTACAACAGAATTTGTATAACTAAAACTGAAATAAGAAAACTGAAGCTAAAAATTTAATTAAAAAAAAAGATTTATAATTTTTAAAAGGCTTTTTAGTTTTCAAATTTTTTACCCTCCTATATAAAAAAAAAATATTTGAAATTAATTTTTCCACTATTTCTTTCAAGTTAATGAAGATATTTTTCGTAATTTATTTTAATTTGCTTCTGTCAATTGAAATGCAAGCATTGAAAAAGGACTTCCTTGAAAAAAGTTCGAACTGGAAAAAAAATTTTTTTTTTATTATTTTATTAATCTGGCATCAAATAATTATTTTAACTTTAGACTTCTTTTCCTGGAGTTACTATTTTACTTAAAAAATATTGTTCTAATAAAAATAACCTTTTCAAACTTTAATACCAAACGTTTTAATGAAATTTACTGTCTCAAAACAATTTTTTATTTCTTCCATGTAAACCATAGAAAAAAAAATGATATATAAAATATACTTTTTTAAATTTAATTTTAGAAAAAAAAATATTGTTTTAAAAAATGAAAATAAGAAACGAAATCATTCAGTTTTAGAAATTGTTTGTGTTATAACTAGGTTTTCAATTTAGGAAAAAAAGCACGAACTTATTTAGATTAAAGTTATCATTATTTAAAAAAAAATCAAAATTATTATATTAATAAAGCTATACTATATATTGTTACGAATTTTGTATAAATAGTAAAAGTAATTTGTATTTGGATGTGTAAAGCATTTATATTACACTATGTTATATTCATTGTATGTTAAAATTGTAATATTCACAAGCAAACGCCGTCCCTTACGCTATAGTGGCAATTCAATGAGAACATGGTGAAATCTTGGCGATAGAGCTAAGTTGGCAATATTTTTGGCGGCCAGTTTGTCGATTTTAGCGATCATTTTGGCGTCATTGGTGACCATGTTGGCGAGTTTGGGATCCTCTGAATTCTTCTACAAAAATTATCCACTAATTTCATGATCCATGATGCGTGCGGATTTTTCTAGAAGTTTCCGCCTGTTTATAAATGTAGCAGTGCCAGCAACAACCAGGCAGTCTTGATTCAACCTGCGATTAATGAGCATTGTTTTGATTAGATCCGCTGTGCTTGTGAATAATTTTTTACATACGTGTATTTTAAACATTAATAATTGTGTTTGATTGCTGTTGAAGGTGTGAAGACCTTCGGATATTTACTCTGTGAATATTGCTGCGGAACCCTGTATTTAAAGAATTGGATTTCCGATAATAAATTCGCATCGCTCTTAAAAACTGTTATTTTTCTTTGTGACCGTTTTGCATAAAGTCATTGAACACGGATCTACGTAACAATATTAATTTACATTAAAACTAATTCAATGAATATTGATCAAAAAAGAAAGCTTCTGTACAATCTGAGGTCCTGAGTTTCCAAGGTTATCCTACATTCCTTCAAAAGCTCTGATGTTGCAGTCCGCCATACCATACACGGAGAGAGCTACTTCTTTTATCCCATTGTTTGATATTGGAAACACAAACATGAAAATTAATTACTAAGCACATAAATTCAAACATTTATATATGTTTTCCCCTTCCATAATTTGCATTTAGGTGCGTGCCTTTCTTCCTGGTGTTGCAATTTCACTTTTGAGAACAGAGAATATTTATGTACGTACACACACCAGATAAGTTAAATTATGCATATTTTTAGCATCTAAATTGCATAAGAATTCTATTAAATTTTGTACAATTACTGTTGATTGCTGCGCCTAGTAAGTTACAAAATTTTACGTATTCTCTTGATGTTAAATTTATGATTAAAATAGTAAATTTCTTATATGAATTTTTAATAAATAAATATATTTTATTTAAAATTATAATTTTTGTGGATTTATTTAACTCTCCAAATAATAATGACATAATTAAAGTACTTATAGAAAACTACAATAATTATGATCTTAATGCTGCGAAATTCCACAAAATTAAAATTCTTACTGAATAAGTAGTAAAACAAGATTTGTCATTTTAATAATAATCACTCCCTCTGTATAAACAAACTTAAGATTTATCTTTAGGCAACTTGCTAGCAATAATTTAGCTAATTGTCTACGTTTTTAGAAAATAGTTACTTTATTAAAAATGATTTTTATACTTTTAATTGTATAATCTTTTAAATTAAAAAAAAACAGTAGGTATATTTTTAACATTCGTGTTTATCTTAATTATATAATACCAATTAAAACAAAGATTAACCCCTTTATTACCGAATACCTTGATGTATGAGTATTATAGATTATAAAAGTTAAATGGAGTAATATTTTTGACCAAAGAAAAGCCATTTTTTAAAAATATTGTTTAAGTACCTTTTTGATATTCTAATATAAAAATTCATGTTTATGGAAATAATATTCGTAATTACGTACAAATAAACAATTATTTTAGTTAATAATAATATAAACTAAATGACTAATGACTGAATAATTATGATTAAACATAAAAAATTAATTCGTAAATTACAAAATTTGTATCATTACAATATGTATATAATATGTAGTATTACTTAAAAGCTGAATTTTATTTAGTTGATACCTCTCATTTTTTTCTGTACAATATGCAACTTATGAAAGTAAGCCATCACACACATTATTACATAAAAACAAGATGTTGCCCCAATGAATGCTAAATTTCTTTGATGCTTATAAAAAGGGCATGTGCTGACACTTATTTATTAAGTTAGAACTATAAATTCTCTCTCAGTTAAATAATTTCACAATATATGTGAGTGTTGATTCTTACTTTTTTCAAGTGTAAATAATTTTGGAGAACTTGGAGGAGGATTTTTTATTGTTTAATTAATTATCATGCAATATTAATATATTTCATTATTATTGATTTTCACTTACTTGTACATCAAATATTTCAGAAATAAAAAAATAAAAAAAAATTAGTGAAAAGCCTAACATTTTACGATATCTCAAAGTTCTTTCAGTTTACATATTGTTTACTTTAAATGTCCTCAAAAACCGGATCTAGAAAAGAAAAGAGGAAAAAAAAAACAACCCCTTCTAAGATCATTCTAGGTTTATTTGAATGTTTGCGCTGTTGTGAAATACTTATTTTAAAATTAGATAACATGTACCTAATTAGTAAAATACGAAATAAATCAGTGACAAGGAAATATCCCTCAAATTTAAAAGGGAATTAAAAACTACATGTTGATGTAAAATCCTTATTGATAAAATGAGCTTTTTTAATAATGCTAAGAAAGCAATTTTGAACAGGCCCAACTCCAAAGTTTCAAGTAAAATATGATTCAGAAATTAAATGTATGACTTTCTTGACAAAATTACTGAAATATTTCTTTTTAAACATACGTTCCTCTCTTTCTTAAAAACTCAATAAATAGAATATACATTTTTATAATGAATATTTGAGTGTTTGTAGTATTTTATTCAAAAACATAGTTATAAAAACTTGTAATGTACCCTTAAAAGTCTTAGTTATTCTCAAAAATTAATAGAATAAAGAAATTTTAGAAAAAAGAGAATAAATCTTCGCTAAATGCTTTTTTTTACAATCCTTTCTTTCAATTAGTGATAACATTCAAACAGTCATTGCAGCATTAGGTGGGTGGGGCGGAACCGGGAAGAATGTTACTCTTCCGAATTACCACCAAACGAGATTTTAATTACAGTTGTTTTTAAAAATCTTGGGACGGATGGATTCCATCCATTTTAGGTTTTGCTACGTAGTCCTGTTTCGTATAATTAATATTTGCGGCGCCATAAATCGAATTAAACGTTATGCTTTGTTACGCTTAAAGAAAATGTTTCAACTTAATACTACTTAACAGTGAAATAATACAAATAAGTTACATTTTTTATCGTTTTCCCCCGAATAGTTTCCTTCCATAATTCTAGTACTTCAGTTCACAAATGTTAAAATTTAATTATAACATGAAAAGTAATTTTTAATGTATTTTTGAATGATATTAAAATGTACTGATACTTAGAATTACATTTAAAGTGTGAGGCGTTGAATATTGTGAAATACACGAATACAATATTCTTTTTTGATTTTAAATAGATGGTTTATGTTTCTATTAGTCTAATAATTTATGTTTATAATTTTATTGATACTGTTATTAATTTTTATTAGGAGTTTTTTGTATTATTCCTTCTTAATTGTATTTATAAAAATAATTTAATCAGATGTTTCTAAAATATATTATGGAATCAACACATTATTAATTTGTCTGCAATAGGAATATCCTCCATTTATTTTCGTACTATTTAGGTCATAAAATCAAACATTTTTTTACTAGAGTAAAAATCTCTTCCAGATAAAAAAGATGGTGTCATTCGCATACATAGATTACCTACGATTTTTAGACATCAATACGTACTTATTGGATGCTATGAAAAACTTATTCTTACCAGAGTTGTAAATCAAGTAGTTGCAATGTAGTCCAGAAAAATAATAAAAGACGGCCTATGAGCAGCAAGGAAGTTCTGTATAGCTGATGTGTAGAGTGCATAAAACAGTGTCGATGCAGTTAGACGGCGTAGCTGTGCCACGTTGAAGCGAACACTGTCATTTCTACTATTCTAGATCATGTTTACAAAAAGAGATCAATAATCATGGACTAAAATCAAAGTGGCTCGTGGTAAAAATGTATCTGAATGATATCAAAGATTACAGGAAGCCTTTTACGAGAATGTGTTACCATTAAAGATGGTTAAAAGATATTTCAAAGCGCTTCAGGCTGGTTGGAATGCATATTTGCATTACACATATCAATCGTCAATTATTCAAGATCAGATTTATACTGTGGATGGTTTCTTTTCCATAGACCATAGATAGACGGTCCCGGAATTATCTATAGAGATTGGTTACAATCATCAAACGGTGTGGCACATAGTGAAGAAATGTTTTAATACGAGGAAAAATCATCCCGCTGGATTCCGCCTCTGTCCCCTGGATTAGAGGTAAACACGAGACTCAATTAAAGTTGCGATAAAATGATTCATTATGTTCCAATAAACGAATGGAGCTTCATTAGGTTCCAATAAATGAATGGAGGTTCATTAAGTTCCAATAAATGAATGGAGGTTCATTAAGTTCCAATAAATGAATGGAGGTTCTAATAAAATTAGGTTCACTACGTCCAAAGAAAATTTGAAAAAATCCTGTCGGATGAGAAGATTTTGGCTGTGACATTCAACTATGAGCTATTCTTACGCATGCTGGACTCAATCAGAAACCGTCAATGCAGACTCCTATTGCTGATTTTTACAGCAGCATCTGTATTTCGACAACGTGATACAAACGTCTACATTTTTTGCAAATAATAGTGTTTTTTGTCATGTCGCACACAATGTGACCAATATACACTCACTTTCAAAAGTTAAGCACGGAGAGGAAAAGCCAATCAGAATTGAAGAGGATGCAATTCGCTGCAGAGGTAGATGGAGGTATGCAAATATGTTAGGTAAAAGCCAATCGTGCTTTCATGTCAAGAAATATGCAAAAGGGGCAGTATTATAAGAAGCTAGCTTTATGAAGGGTTACAGAAGTTGATTGTAAGTGCTAATAGAAGGTGTTTAAAACTTTCGTACTATTTGCTTTCAAGACGTACGTGTTTTTACGACTTCCAGAAAATGAATGGAAGATTCTGAGTGCTGGCGTGCTGTGGGGCGCATTGAAGCAGGACAGTCGATCACAGATGTTGCTCTTTTCTTCGGTGTTCATCATTCTGTAATTTCACGTTTATGGAAACAATTCCAAACCACACAGACAGTTGTCCGAAGGCCCGTAGTGGTCACCCAAGGGTTACAACCCCCGCGGAAGATCGATATATTGCTATTGTAGCCAAAGGAATTGCAGAGCGACCTCCACACGTGTGACATCTATGGTTACAGCGTCCATTTTTAAGACTATATCTGCAGCTACTGTACGCCGAAGATTACATATGAATGAACTGTACCTCGAGTTTGTGTTCCTATATCCGTCCAATCAAGAGGGGCACGATTAAAGTGGTGCCGGGAACATGGCAATTGGACTATGACTAACTGAGGCAATGTCATATTTACTGATGAGTCAAGATTTGCTCTGGAGCCAGATGACAAGCGTATAATGATATGGCGTAAACAAGGAACACGCAATCAGCCCCAAAACATCACCGAACATCCCGCATTCCGAGGCTGAAGCATTATGGTGTGGGAAGGGATTTCATTCGGATACCACACCGACCTGCACATCTTTAAACGGGGCTCTGTGACGGCTGTCCGGGATCGAGATGAAGTCCTAGAACCCATTGTGAGATTGTACGCTGCAGCAGTTGGCCCTACTTTTGTTTTAATGGACTATAACGCACGTCTTCATAGAGCTGACATCGTCGATGACTACCTGGAGAGTGAAGGGATTGCGCGTATGGTGTAGCCAGCATATTCGCTCCACCTTAATCCCATTGAAAATCTTTGGGATGCTCTCGGACGTGCTGTATCTTCACGTTTCCCACCTCCAGGCACTCTTATTGAGTTGGAAACTGCTGTACAAGAAGAATGGCGATTGCTTAATTCTGCGGTGGTTGACCACCTAATTGAAAGCATGGTCAGAACGTGTAAACTTTGCATACAGATGAGGGGGATCACATACCCTATTAATGTCCTTTTTTCCATTTTATGCTGTTTATTTTCACTTTATACATAATTCTGTTCAAGTCTCCAGTATGACATTATATGATAGCTTATAAAAATTTAATGTTGTTTTCATTTCTGTATATAATTATTAATTTTGTTTTATGTATAAATATATATGCTACTTTACTGCCAAATTTTGTGTCAATCAAAGCAATATTTGTTGATTTTTTTGCATTTTACATCTTCGTTCTTAACTTTTGGAAGTTAGTGTATTACTATGGCACTCACCTGTCATGAGTCCTTGTGACTTTTATCTCTTTTCGAAGTTGAAAGGATTCATCCGTTGCATTTGTGCTTTAAGCAGTAAGGTGTTCCGTCGTGTTGTCATCAACAGTCGACCCTTTGTAAAGTAATTTTACAGGTTTCCCGGAATTTGGCAAAAAGTTCAAAACTTTGCTCAATCTACTGCAATTTTATTTGTAAATTAATTAATTTTCTATATTTGTTGTCTTTATATTATATTTATAGCTTCGTTTATTTGAAAAATATTCCAGCATTTATAAAACAAGTTCTTTTCAACCATTTTTATGTCTTTTAAATTACTTGCCCTTCATAATAAGCATTGAATTTGTAACGTGACAACTATTTTATTTGCACAAGTAAGTTTTGTACAAGTTCAGAAATGTTTCTTATCTATGGCAAATTTTCCTTTTCAGCACGAGATAATTAAAATAAATTCAATGACAGATTAAAAAAGACCGCAAACATTTAAACAAAATTCGCAAACAAAATAAAATGCAGCTAGAATGGTTAATGAAAAATATTGATATGTTTGATGAGTATAATGTCTAATATCTGAATTGCTATTAAAAATTTTATTAATAGTAGTATAAACCTGAGTAAAAGGAAAAATATAATTTTTAAATTCTAATTAGATTGTACAACATCTCGACATACTCATTTCTACACATCTTATTACAAATGATAAAAAGTTTAAGAGACTAAGTACTAGATAACTTTTCAGGGACTTATTTTTATTTTACATATTTTGATTAAGTGAAAAATAACTCAAAAAGAAAACAAAACTCCAGGAATACATTCTTTAAACTAGTTTTCTCTTTTCTTGTAAACTATCAAATTGCCTCTCAAACATTTATAAATATATATTTTTTAATTTTAAGTAGTGTAATTTGTGTTCAGACATCATTTTCTTACCTCATCGAAAATATTGTTAAAATAAAATTTCTAAGCCTCACTTTGTTCATCCAATTTAAATTTGTATATGTGTTTTTGAAGTACCTAAGCTTATTGAGCTTCTTTTACTACACTCACCTTATATTTAGTTTAGAAAATTTAAATAATAAAATCATAAATTAAAATGGATGCATTCACATTTACTTTTTTAGTAAAAATTTCCAATTGAAAATAAAAAGAGGATAATCACGCAATACTTAAATTGTTTATTCAGTATGATATCCTAAGGAAAGGCATATTTCGTTACAAGTACTTTTCAAATAAAATACTTTTTAAATGATTAATCAGCAACCAATTTTCTATATCCTTTCTATAAGAAATGATATTGGAAAATTCGAGTATAATTCCTTTTTTGATGTTTGCAGATTAACTCCTTTTTAAAACATTTATGACATTTTTTTTCCATTTTAAAAACCTTTTAACTTCTTTAGACAAATACGACATATATTATTACCAGATGACTCAGTAATATTTGTTGTCTTTGAAAAATATGAACAATTTGCGTCGAAAATCCAAGCAATCTCTCTAAATTTATGCCATTTTCGTCATCCCAGATCGTCCTTTTACCCTTTATTTGTATAATTTTCTTTAAAGGATAAACGCTTGTCATATAAGAAGATTAAAGAACGTGATATGAGGTGTAAAATTTTTTCTTCTTTTATAAAGTAAAATTACAAATAGAGAATTCAGCTGATACACTTCATCAAGCCTAAAACTAAACACTTTATGTAAAAGAAAAAAATGAAATATTTCTTTCAAAATCATTAGTTGAACTTATCGTTCAATTCTTGTGGGCAAATTAAAAAGAGTTTGCTTTCAAAATTGATAATTGTAATTCGATTAATTTTATTAAATAATTAACCACGGGAATTACGTTATATTTTTTATTTTAATATATACGTACTTCTTCAATAAATATAATTATTTTGTTCCTATGAAAATAATTTAAGAAAGATATAATTAAGTAAAAATTTCTGAGGATGTATTTGATTGCTTCTTTTCATTTTCTATCGTTATTATAAAATTTTTAAAAAAATTACTGAAACAATATACAAAATTGGTCTCATACATTTCTTAACGTAGTGTTTTGAATTATTTGCTATATTGACTCCATTAAAACTTTTCTGATATGTTCATTTCGTTAAAAAAGTCTTTTTGCTTCTAAAATGTCATTTAAAATATAAAAATCTGATGCATAATAGATTTTATTCGGATTTATTTACACGTAAACCAGTGAAATTTTTTTATGAAAAAGTTGCACTATGCTTCATCCGTTACACAAAAACGGCGTATACTTGTAATAATAATATTTATAATTGATACTTATATAGTAAAATTCTGCTTAAAATAAAACATTTTTTTTTGTCCTATAAACTAGTTTTGATTTCATTTTAAGATTCAAAACCTACCAAATTAAACCAAAATTATTGTTAAGTTCTTAAATCGATTCACATTCACATACAATATGATCATGAGGGAAATGTATTTAACCTAAGCTAATTTAATAATCAAGATGAACACATTTCTGATTTTTACGTAAAACACGTAATATTTCCCAACATGAAATACTTCCATTTAATCTTGTCCTTTCATGTTAGGAAACTGACATCATAATAATATAAATCTCGGTTTTAAAAGTAAATAGTAAAACAGGATTTTTATAGTAATGTTTTAAATAGGGCAATAAAAAATTCAAGTTAAGTGCATAAATTTCAGAATAAAGAAAGAATATTCAAGAAAGTAGATTTTTATAAAATGACTTTCATTGAAAAAGTTTAAGAAAGCAACAAAAGCCTTCCACCTGTTCATTATTAAAAAACAAATTAACACTATTCGATAGATCGTGCAAATAGGTAAAGAACGTTTTAATTATCACGTAACATTAGTACAAAACTCAAATGAATTCTTAATATATTTTGTATTATACCACTGTGGCCGTAACTATTAATTCTCTCTATGAAATCCAGATTATCTTGAACTTATGCCACTATAATTTAGAGGAAGAAGTTCAACAGCGTGAGATGATATGAATGCATTACTCTATGCATGAATTTAATCTCTCCATCTTTGTTGACATCATTAATTTCTCATTGGCTTCCTTCTAACTATTTACATATTTACGAAATAAATCCGCAGAGAATTGTGACAGCCTTAAAGTTTTATGAGATCCAGGAAAATATTTGATCATCCTCCTTTTGCTGCATGTTGCCAGGAAGGTCATGTTGGATTTAAATTTGTTATGCACTAACACCATTAAGTTTAAGTAAAGCAATCCCCGTTTTAAGAAAGTTTATGGTTGGTAATGGAATCAAAGCGATTTTAAAGAATTCACATCTTTTCCATTTAATTACAAACCTCATTAGTGTTTTAAATAATTTTAGTCAATTTTCTAAAAAGGAATGATTAAGGTGACATGATACGATTTATATAACAAAATCTTTGATTTATAAGGATTTTTACGATTATTTTTGTATATTTATTACGTAAAATTGTTTTTGGCCTCAAAATACTACAAAAAGCAAATTGTTTAATTTTTTAAAGAAAATTTAAAAATGTATAAAGGAATTTTAAAATGCTACTCCTCCTACACACACACAATAATTGAGGTACAAGGTACACACATGAAATTTGACTTACAAGTACCTGAAACTATGTATAACAAAATTTGGTATGGGGTTTCTTCTAACTAGATTGATATTTGTTAAATTTTGCAGACTTATAAATCCTAAATGTAACTATTTTTAAGAAAATAAATATTGCTTTGATTCGACAATGCATAAGAACTTTCGTTGCACTTACTAATATCAATAGTTACAAAAAATATCAAAACATTAGGCACAATAGGAAAAGAATCTCTTAGCATTTAAAATTATAATAAATAACTTATTTTTTCTTTCTTAGATAAATCCGTTCAAAGTTTTTATTTGCTGTTGGGAAGAGAAATAAAAACGAACATTAAAGTTATCATAACTCTGAATTTTTTTAACTTAAAGCATTCAAATTTTGTGAGATTATAGAAAATTCTTTGAGAAATAGTTTAAGCTCTAAACATTTTATGTCCATTTTTGAGCAATTTTTGTCCATTGAATCGTATTTTGTTGCTTTAAAAGTAACTTATTTTTAGATATAAGAATGATGTACTAGATACGTTTTCAAATTCTTACACTATTTTAGAAGAATTGTTAATGTACACATATTACATATTTTAAGAGATATGAAATTCAATCTTTAAGAGTAAATACTTTGTAATATTTAATAAATTTTAGTATAAGAAATTTCTTTTTAAAAATACGATTAATGTGTTAATTATGTTTGAAGAATGCTCCAAAATGTTATACCAACTGCTTAAGAGATTTTGAAGCAAATTTTAATTGATAAATATTTTTTGCTATCAAAATCCATTGCAAACATTTTAAAGATATGATAATCGGCACTTATAAACAAAGAACACATTTATTGTCACATAAAATGTGTATTTTTTTTATAAAAATTCAGAAACTGTATTGATTTTTTTGGAGAAAAAATATTTTAAAGTGCTACATTTCAGTCAAAGAAAACATAACTCTTCATCAATTTGGTTTTCATTTTTGTTCACAGTTTCATTTACATCGCATTCACTCCATCCAGAAGTATGTAATTTTAGTTCAAAAAGGTCTTCAAAAATTGAATAATTCTATTTTTTGGACGCAAATCGCAGTGGGTTGTTCAAATTAGGCCTTTTGCTTTAACTACATTAAAAAAAACTTATCTTAAAATGTTTGACTGAAAAGAAATACATGCTAGAGTTTATACTATCAAAATATTTTAAAGTACGTGATATTTCCATGCTTATTTTTCCTTGAACTAAAAATTTCACGGAAATATAAACTGTAAAAATAAGTCTCTCTTATTTCGAAGAAATAAATTACTAGGAAAAAGGGCTGCCAATAATACATATTTGAAATAGAATAGCAATAGCAGCAACAAACTTTTAAAGGAGGTGACAACTATGGTTGAAGTCTTTTGTTAAGATAAGTAGAGGGGCAGTGCTTATATTCTTTCTTCTTTCATATTTTTCATTCAATTTTGTTTTAAGCCCTTTGTTAAAGTCTTGTATAAATTTGCTGTAATATACCAAAAATTTTGTATTTTAAGACAAACTTTACATGTTTAAAACACTTTGTCACTTTTCCTTTAGAAAAAAAATATTCATGACAAAAATCTGATATACTATTTTTTCCCCTCAAAACTGAAACTGCATAACAACGTTCACATTTCCAAATCATTCGAATAATAATAATAATAGAAAAAATAATGATATATTTTGAATTATAATCCCAAGTAAAATATAAATGGTCAGAACCTATTTCAGTCAAAAAATGTAGTTAAGTCATGCATTGCATGTATTTTTCAGCTTCAAGTAATATTATAGTTTTCTCATCAAATATTTAACTTCTTATTAAGCTTTCTTTACCCTCTAGTCATCGAAAAAGAAAGAAAAAAAAATATTCTACTCCTTTTCTTTTAATTACTATTTGTATTTCTTTCGTTGTAGGTTTTTCTGAGAATACTACATTTCCGAAAAATAATTTTACGTCCTCCTTGGCTAGTATTGCAATATTTAACCTTAAATATTGATATTTCCTAAAGAAATATAAGAAAAAAATGGAAAAAATAACTGTAACCTCTTCATGTAAGAATAAGTGAATTATCGATTAATTAATTTTTTATTCCCAGTTCATTTGATTTTTCTGACAAAAAGTACATTTAAAAATCAAAATTTTTGAGATGAATATATTAGGCACATAGTATCAGTTTTTCTGTAACTATTTTTTCTAAATTGCGTATTTGTAAAAGAAGGATCTCAATGATATGTCCTAGATGATTTTCTATAAAAAAATTGCTGTGATCCAAAGCCGTGAAAAGCGTAATAAAAATCATATTTATTTTTTATTGTTAAAAAAAACATTTTTAAAATTTGCTTACCTTATTATTAATGAATGTAAATTGAGTGATATGAAAATCACTCAATTATATAACTCAAGGAGTGTGTTACAGGATATAAAGCCATAAATAATATCTCTGAGATAATTTTCAAGGTCAAAACATTTGTTACAATACTGTTTTAAAAGCATGTAGTTAACATTATGTAATATTTAAAGCCTTAATGTGAAAGGTTACATTTATTTCAAAAGAGGTTCTTTTTTAAAACTCTGTTATGCGACCGTATAAAAAAATTCTTCAATATTTTTCAGTGAGATGAAGATTATAGTCCAGTTCGGATAACGAACATTCATATTGTATTACACGATTCGTGTTTCAAAACTTTGGTAGACATGGAAGAAAAAAATCTTTTATGTCTGTAGATGTTAACGGAAGGTATTTTTCTTTTCGACTAAGACAGAGGTGGGTAACTTGTTTTATCTTGAGGGCCGCATTGGGGGAGTGGAGGATATTGGTGAGTCATGCGTTTTTAATATGATTGCATTCCTTATAAGAAAATAATAAATATAAATCAAATAAAATAGTGACAGTTTTATTCAATTTATATACTATGCTAATTTCATATTTTCTATAGCTGAAAGCACTTTTAATGAGACAAATTTACCCTATTATTCTTTTCTACATTTTTTTTAAAAAATCAGGTGGGAGATTGCTTGTTGAAATTCTCATCACAGTCTCCAAGTTTGTGTCACAGTCAACTTGCATCTATATTTACTCTTGTTGATCTTTCTTCTTTTTCAATGGCTCGACAGCCCTGGGTGGGCCAAGGCCTTCTCCAGAAGTCTTTTCCAGGCATCCCTGCTTTTAGCAACTTTTTTCCAATTATTGATCTTTAAAATGTTTAGGTCCTTCTCAATACAGTTAATCCATCTTAACGGGGGTCTGCCCCGTTGACTATTTCCAATGGGTTTTGCCAGAAAGATTTTATTGCAGCAACGATCTTCATTCATTTTAGCCAGATGGCCATCCCATTTATGTCTCTCTAATTTGACAAACTTTACAACATCAGATTTTTTGTAAATTTTGTAAAGTTCTAAGTTATAGATATTCTTCTCCATGATCCATTCACTTGGATCCCACCAAGAATGCAGCGTAACATCTTTTTCTTGAAAATTTCCAAAGCTTCCTCATCGTGTAAAGTCAATGTCCAAGTCTCTGATGCATAAGTCAGTACACTTGTTGATCTTTATGCACGAAAAATTTGGCTCACAAATATAGAGGGAGAGGGATGCCGGTTCAGGCATCATCCTTGTCCTTGGTTCAAAATTACGAGGGTTCCGTCGTCAAAAGCCCTCTAGTAGGTGAATAGTGTGGCGTTAATCCAAGAAACTCACTCACTCCAAGTAATCATTATTTTTTTGTTGACCTAGTGTATGGTCGACACCTTACTCAATGCAGTTTTTTCACATTTTGGATCTTCTTGCCGATGTTTTGAAGCAAATTTTCATGTTATTTAAAGCATTGAACTCTTCCTTTTCTTAACTTTTAAAGTCATTTGAAACAAATGTCTTACTACGATATAATAACCTGGACAACGAAACAATGAACAAAGAAAAGAAAATATTTTGTCCCCTACGCCTCTGTTTTCAAGCCACTTATACTCTGAGAACCATGTACTTGCGAAATTTCTGTCGTTTGTTTCGAGATATTTGCTTACGCTGGTTTTAAAAAAAAACATCGTTGACATATTTTAGCACTTTTTGCTTACCATGAAGATTACCATCTTAGATGAAGATGATTGTAGCTACTTATACAGACACATTACATTTTCAAGTACAACTTCTGCTTTCATATTTAGTGAAAAAGATCCTTCTGTACTAGTCGTAGAAATAATGGTGTTAAAGTCAAATTGTTCTGAGTCACTTATTTCAACCATATGGTTACGTAGATACGAGGGTCGGGGATTTTATACAAAACCATCATAAAGAAAATAAATAGCTCTTTAAGAGCGATGCGAATTTATTATCAAAAGTCCAATCCTTTAAATACAGGATTCAGCAGCAATATTCACAGAGTAAATCCCCGAAGGTCATCACACCTTCAACAACAATCAAACACAATAACCAGTGTTTAAAAATACACGTAAGTACAGATTATTCACAAGCACAGCCGAGCTAATCGCTAGTCAAAACAATCCTTACTACTCTCGGATTTAATCCAGACTAATCTCCGTACCGGCGAGAATCTTTTTATATAGGCGCGACAGAAACTTCCAGAAATATAACAGCTCGTGTCATTGTCATCATAATGGAGAGATCCATTACTTTCTAGAAGATTCCAGAGGGTTCCGAACTCGCCAACATGGTCGCCAATGTCGCCAAAATGGTCGCCAAAGTCGCCAAATTGGCCGCTAACTTGGTCGCCAAAAATGATGCCAACTTGGCTCTACCGCCAAGATTTCGCCAAGTTCTCATTGAATCGCCATTATAACGTAAGGGGTGGCATTGCTTGTGTGTAGCACAGTTTTAACATGAAATAAATATAATATAGAGTAATATAATAAATCAAATACAAATTATTTACACTATTTACACAAAATTCGTAACAATATTCTGCCTTTGGCAAACAAAAGATCAAACAGGCATTTAGCTACTAGAATGCTTCTTTCTTCTCTCATAGAATTGGCATTAAGATTATACTAATGATAAACAACAACAATAACACTTATAAAACACACACACAAACATTTGAAAAACAAAATTACTTGTGACTCGTATCTGCATAAGTTAACTTTTAGGTTAAAATAAGACACTGGAAGTCCCACGCAATGAAACTGACAACAAATAACGTATGCCACAAGCAGTGTTCTGTGTAAAATACAAATTTTCATGACACGTTATTTCTTAATTTTTTGTAGGTTATACTACAACAAAGTAATAGAAATAATCAAAAACACTCTAAGCTTTTTATCAACGACAATCCTCCTCCTTTATTTACTGCTACCTGAGACAATCAAATAGTTCCAATGTCGTATAAAAAGTACCCAAAATTACCTAAAACAAAGGTAGCAGAATCGCTCACTATTTGAGCAAAAACTGAGAAGTATACGGAAAAAACTACACCGTATAAAACACCGTTTTTTTTAGTGCACTCGAATTTATTTCGAGATTTTTGTGAAACCTTTACACTTTTAAATTAATCTATGCGTAGGCCTCTACAATTATATTCCGCTTTAAACTTCAATAATTATGAATAAATGTGTATTTAATTTTTATATTAAGAATAACAATAATAATATTACAAACTCCTCAATCTGACCATCTTTGCCAACATGAGTCGATTAAGTGCGTCATATGAATTTAAAAAAATAATAGATGTCATTTGGCGCATATTTTCACTCAATAGGTTTTTAAGCTTGAAATAAATGAAAGAACAGAATATTATATGAGAAGAAAATAAGGTTTGTAAAAAGTATCTTTTATTTTAATTGGAAAGGATGAAGCAACCATTTAATTTTTTTGCCACAAAGGTTAACGCTTTTTTTATCCCCCCCCCCCCCGAATCATTGCTACTGAGTTTTAGTAAACAATAGAAACACGCACCGGTTAAGAAACGAATATTGATTGAACATGAAACCTTAAAGTAACACAAGACACACACTTAAACAACTAAATTAAAGAAAAATTATTATATTTAAAATGTAATGATAGCAATAGCGTCTATCAAACAACAGCAAACAACAGTAAAAAGAAATAGCTTAAATATCAAATCAAATTATTCAAATGAAATCAAAATATTTTTGAGTGATTTATTTTGATTTTTCTTCCACGAAAACGAATACGTTTCAGTAGATGCGCGTTTCGATTAGACAATGTTTTTTTGAACAAACTGGACCAAAAATTTATCAGAATATATTGTGTAACTATATGATTTATGCATATTTCTAAAAATATATCCAGGAAAGAAAATTGGGGTGAAATGACAAAGAGAAGTGCTAGAAATAAAGAATAATTGCTAGGACTTCCCTCTAGAGTCCTTCACCAGTGTTTACCTAAGAGGAGAAAATAAATATCCTTCTCGCACATCATGGTCATATATCCGGTGTTTGTTCAAAGAAGATAAGCCCCCAAATGTGTTCACATTTAGATTACACGCATTTTTCTCACTGTTATTTTTTATGTTTAGAGTAACCGCCTTTAATATGGAATTCAGCTTGAAACCCAAAATATCTTACAATTATGCTTCATTGAATAGAAAAAAAAAATCTTCCATTTCAATTTTACATATTTGGATAATATATTAAAGTTTTTCCTACAAAAATACTTGCTCTAATTTTTTTTAAAGGAAAAAAATATTGAATTGCTGGAGTACAAACGTGTTACCTTCCTTAATAATGTTTAAATGTTTAAAAAAAATATCTCTGTTAGATTATATTTTACATTTAATTACAAATTTAAATTTAACAAATTCTTGTTTTAAATTTGTAATCATGATTTATGCAAATGTAAGAAAGCAATTAAAAAATTTAAATAATTCGAAAGATTATAATAACCTTTAAAGAAATATTTGCGTATGATGTTAATGGATTAATATATTAAGAATACCGCATTATATAATTATTAAAAGGAAATTAAAGACTTGAGAATTTTGAATTTCGTTTCCCATTTCTAATTTTTATCTTTTAAAATATTTTTTATTAATAAAAGAACACATTAACCCTTTAGCGGGCAGTGGATAATAGGTCTAGCCACATTCTAAAAATTTTTTCTCTAAGCGGGTGGTTTATATTTGGTCTATCCACATGCGTTAATTGAAACTAAAGAGCATAAAAATCAATACAGATGGCAACACAATAACTCTTTTTGTATTTCATGTCCTCTGATGGGTAGTTAAAAACAGTTTTTCTGGGTGTAAATCTACAAATTGTATTTTGATTACTATAAAAAAAGATTCTGATCTGTGAAAAAAAATTCGACGAGTCTTAAGTATACTTTTCTCTCATCTGAATGAATTAAGCAAATGTGCAATTAAAAAAAAGAGATTTTACTTATGTTTTTGAGAAGTTTTTATCTGTGGATAGTGTTCTATCCACTGCCCACTTAGAACAGAAAAATGACCTAGAAATTTTCGCTTTTCCTTCACTCGAAGAAAAAACACTTAGAATCATGTGAGAAAGTAGGGGGCCTGAAATATAAACAAACTTTGCTTACAATATGTGGTACAAGATTCTCGGGTTCGAAAATCTTTCATTACACCTTTTCTGCTCAAAGAAAACGTTTGCATATTATAAAGTTCCACAATAAGTAGCTCATCAAATTTGTGAAATAACAAATTTAAATCCTCAAGAATATTACTTAATTTCTAACTTTTTATACTAAAATTAAATAAAATACAAAATGTGGATATATACGAATTTCAATGTATATTCTAAGTTTTCTATGTATATATTCTAAGTAAGTATTCTATGCTGTTTAATTATTCTATTATTATTTTATTATACTTCTACTTTGTATTTAATTGTTATTGAAATAGTTATTAGCATAAATGTGTTAATTTTTATTAAAAAGTTTATTGTAATATGATTCATTATTCGTGTCCTTAAAAGTAAGTTAATTGTCGTAAGTGCGCAGTGGCTGTAACGTCTAGCCATCACCCAGGAAAAAAATAACCCTGATCAGATATTTTTTTGTGTGACTATATAATGCTTATAGAGGATGAGAACATTACATTTATTAAGTACTTTATCAAATAACAGTGCATTTTAGCTTTTTTCTCGTTAAAAGGTTAATAGAAAATTTTCATTGTTTTCCTAAGACTGTTATTTATTTTAGGTATATTACATATATCTCGTTCCCCAACTAATTTCCCTTAAAACAATGAGGACGTACGGAGAAAGTGACAAGTGAAGTTTTTTGCATCGTCTCTCAAACACCGTCTGAAAATAACGAGTGGAATTATTGATGCCAATCTGTTATATAGGTTAAAGATACTTAAGGTTAAAATTTGAGGCAAAAATTTGGTTTTGAGAGAAAAAGAGAGAGAGAGAGAGATATATTTGATTAGTCCATTCTACTTCTGTCTCTCCAAGTAGAATGAAAGAGTATATATATTTGAATGTTTTACCCGATTTCTACCACTTCTTCACTAACCTAAAATATTTGCCTGTAAAAAAAACATTTCAAAATATCTTTCATCATTCTTAAAAATATGTCAATTTTTCTTCACACTAATTAATTTACTTCAAAAGTATATTAAATTGCGCTATTTCAAGGTTTTCTAATCTGAAGTTTATATTTGAATCTTACAAAAAATGATCAATTGGAAATGAAATGGATGCGAAGATGTTCCTCTGTGCATAAAGAGTGATAAAAATTAAGCCAAAGATAACTTTTTCTCTGTTATTTTCCTTTAAGCAGCTATACTCAAATAATTCATCTAGCGTCTCACGATTCATTCATTTTACGAACGCTTTGTTTGTGAAAAATCCCCCTTAAAAGCATTTAAGACATAGTGCAAGACACAAAAAGTATAAAAGTCAACTTCCTCCTCTAAAGGATTAAAGTTGTTTTCTAATTTACAAAGATCTGGAAAAGCAATTAAAATTGTTAATCGCATATTCTACGAAAAGTTTTAATGAAATAGCATGAGGTGTACAGAAAACCCTTCTAGAATTGATGGATAATATTAGTTTTATTTAATTTTTTGTTTGAGAACGTAGCTTAAAAGATTAATAGATTGTTTCTGGATTCGCAATGTAATCCTTCCACTGTTTTACTATTGCATCAACAATCGTCTTTATCTAAATTATACTAAAATATGTTGGCAATTTATATCTTTTTCAACTATGGAAAATGAAGTTTAAAAAATGCAACAAACGATTGTTCAATCAAAGCTTTGTCTATATCATGTATCTTGCATTCTTATTATTATTTGATCAAATTAAATTGAAGAGTAGTATATATTTTGTCCTCTATACTAAGAGAGTAATATACTTTTACATCAATGGGTGTTATTAATTAAATCTCTAACTCGTGAATTTAATAATTGTACAGGGTGGGTCAAATAAGACCTGCTAACACATTAACAACGCGCAGTTAACTCTTGTAATAATCATTCGTTTTTTGATTAATTTATTTCATACATTAAATACATTTTATGGAAATTATGTGTGAAATATGACATCAGATAAATGCCCATCATTTTTCTAGAAACAGATATTGACTCTTTTATCGCGTATTCCATTGCACCAAGTAATGTTTATGGTTAAAGGCTCAGTATTTCATCTCGTATATTCTATTTCAGCTGTGTAATAGTCTCTGGTTTATTAACAAACGCTTTGTCTTTTAAATATCCCCATAAAAAAATTCGGTTGTAGCTAAATCTGGCGAACGAAGTGGACAAGGGAAATCTGGATTTTTTAAAATCAGTCGTTCACCAAAAATTTCACGCAGCAGGTCCATAGTTTGCCTAGCAGTGTGAGCAGATTCACCATCTTGTTGAAACCACAAACTAGGATTCTTCTCCACTATTGGCCGCAAAAAGCTTTCAATCATTCTTTTGTAAGAAGCTCTGGAAATCTTTTCCAGCGTTCCATTCTCATTCTCGAAGACATCTGCCGCACAGTTTGCACATTGTCTTCAGTGAGAATATTTTGATGGGCACCTCTACCAGGACGGTCGGCCACTGAACCCAGTTCCTCAAAATGACCGACCAAACTCTTAATCATGAAGGCTGTGGGAGTTGATCTTGAATTAAAATATTGCCATAACAATTGATCGTTGACACGAATAGAAAAACTCGATCATTTTAAGGTATCCAACTACGTTCGGAACTGTGATTTTAAAAAAAGCGCATAAATTGATAATTTTTATGATAGTTAGTGTCCCTTACATTAGAATACATGTGTAAAATTGTTTTAAGGACATTATGACAATTTTTTTTTAAATGCCATATTTTGGCAAAAAATCAACTTAGAATAACCTTTTTTTCAAAAGGTTTTCCTTTTATAAAAAATGCTTCTATAATAATAATATTTTGATTAGATAAAGTAAAGACTTCAGAGAATCTCAAATAGGATTTTTGAAAAATTCACATTATTTTCAGAGTTATCACCAATTGAAATAATAATCGGCGTTTTTTTCTTAAAATTTCTCCCCTCTGTTGTAGTAAAATATGGATAAATCCACTTCTAAGTTAAATGTTTCAAACATTCTAGTTGAGCCTTTGTACAGAGGTCTGACCTATATACAGGCAAAATATTTTTATAATAGAAGCCTTTTTCATAAAAGGAGAATGTTTTGAAAATTGGTCATTCCATGTTCATTTTTTGTCAAAATATTTTACTTAAATAATTTTTTATTGCAATAATATTCTTAAAACAATTTTATATACGTTTTCTAACCTATGTGACACTAAATATCATAAATATTCTCCATTTATACGCTCTTGTGCAAAATCCCGGTTCCGAATGTAGTCGGATACCTTAACATGTTGTTTTGTAATGTATGGTTCCAAGAATTCAATTATAACCTACAAAAAGAGAAAAAATGTAATTATACGAAAAAATAAAAAGTTATTTTTGTTTAACATTGGTAGGTCTTATTTGGCCCACCCTGTATTATTAATTTAAAGGCCTTAAAACAATTAGCATTAATAATGATTGGTAAATAAAAAAAATCTACTGCAAATTGAAAAGATCTAAAAGATTGAAGAATTTCTTCAAGCTCAAGTGATTATTTAGAAGAAACGAGAGAAAAGCAGAAAACATATTTATCTTTAGCTAATTTTTTTTTGTTTTATCTTTTTATCCAAACATGAAAAATGATGGAAATTTCAGGGACATGAAGGAAGCCTAAAAGAGTTGCACTGATGACAAGATAAATTATTATTTTTTTAGAGTATTTATTTCGAAAGTAACTATGGCTCCTTAGATAACAGTACAGTTAAGCGAAATTTAAGGATTTTCTTGTTCTGGAAAACATACTGTTTTACAGCAATTTTTAACACTTTCACACACAGAGTAGTATTAAATTCTTTTTTCTACCGGAATATGTAGTTTGATTTAGTAAAAGACTAAATATTTTATATGGCTTTTTGCTCAACACATGGAATATAAATATGTATTATTTTAAAACATTTATTTTAAAATTTGAATAATGGTCTACTGAATAAGAAAAAAAAAAATTCAAATTCTTATCTTCTTTGTTGCTCTTCTTAAATAACTTAGACAAAGTTTCATTTACATACACATGCATATTTTTATTTAAATACCTATTTATACAGAAGAGGTTTATCACGGAGTTTTAGAGTTACCATTAAAACAATCAAGATACCAACTTAATTTTTATTTGCTATTGTTGAGACGTTTCTATATAGTCACCCTATCCAGTTATACATTTCTTATAGAGGGTTTAATTTCCTTAGGAAGAATGATTGGTTCCCAAATCTTAAAACCTAGAATGATGTTTTGAGTTTTGGAATAACAAAATGTCGCTTAACAAAATGTCGCTTGTGCCAAAATAGCAAGAATATAACTAAAGCAGAAAAAATTTAAGCTGATTGTTTTTAATCCTTAACCTCACTTCCTGATGAATGAGCATATGCATAGTCTGCAAAAAGATGAATAACTAGTAGTCCTACGGTACCTTTTTTTTGATCAAAGTATTCCATAATTTGTTCAAAAGTTTACTGTAATATATAGTAGTGATTGTCTTACATTTCTCTAGCAAGTTTGCTTGGATAACTCTCCTACTGTACCCCCCACCATAAAAAAAAAAAAAAAAAACTTAGCATGATCTCTACTGCAGGCTTCTGCGTTTTACCCTCCTTGAGGTTTGCTTGGGTTTGTCGTTCGACTTCCATCCCCCCTCCCGTTATTGTTCAGTCTCTGAATCACATCGATAGATTCGAGATTCATCTCTAAGTGATGTGTGGCCAAAGGAAAAAAAAAATGTTATCTTTGACTTTTTTCAAAAGATTCAACATCTTCCTTGACAGGTTGTTTTGTGCTTACTTCTGAAAAGGAATCAGTAATCGTGAAATTCAGCGTTCCGATCCCTTTCTTATGTATAATTCATCATGCATACATTTCCGTTCACTGCTTTAATTAAAATAATCTTTTTTTTCGGGATCACTTTGGGGATTGTTTTTCGATTTAATAGGATAATGTCATACTGTTTGATTTAATTATTAGATTCTTCAAGTGTTAACATAGACCACATAGTAATGGTATTCTATTTCTTAGGTCGTCTGTGAGAGACATGTGGCCAGATTGAAAATTATTTTTCTATCCCTAAAAAGTGTCAAATGATGGGCTATCGTTTAAGAACAAGATGCCATTTAATCTTAGATTTTCTGGGTACTATGAACTTTCAGATGATAGATCTTGAGCATATTACGAGCCATTATCTTATGTATATACTGCGTTTTACCAAGATTTCAATTACTTTGAAATTTACTTTCAATTCAACTCCTTGAAATTAGACACAGGAAAAACTATAGGTATAATTACTTTTTATTCAGGTATCTTGATTATTTCTTAAAATTTATTAAAAGTTTTCAGTATGCACTTTCATAATATATATTTTTAATTATATATATATATATATATATATATATGCACATTTCAAACGAATTTCACAATTTTATAATATTATCACAATTATAATATTCACAATTTTATAACATTTTCATTTCTGTCTCGATATCTCTAAATTTGTTACAATAACTTTAATTTTTTTGGATTCTTCAATTGTTACTTTTGATTTTAAAAGAAATAGATCGGTGCTAAATAATTATGAAGGAGTAAATATATATGAGGAAGAGTTATCAATTTTTAAGCACTTATAACAAAATAAAAACATAAAATTTTACATCACTAGAGATTTTGTAGATCAGCGGATAAATACGATTCTTTGGGAAGAATATTGTTTTGTATCCCTTGTATCCTCCAAATAATTCAAAACAGGACCATTCTGAAATGGAATAGATTTTAACATTTTCTTTTTATTTGGTTATCAAACATTTGTATTTTGAAATTGTTTACCCGAAGAAAATATTTATTTTCCTCTAGGCTTCATGCAAGTTAAATAAAAGGGATTGTTTCTTTACAGAAAGCTATTTTTTGATACATAAGACACTGTCAGGGGAAAAATACTCATTTGAAATTTTAGAGGAAAACTACAAATACTTTTTATATATGAAATTAATACAATACGTGTTGAATCAAATGTAATAGAAAATTACAATTACTATGTTATGGAAAAGTACACGACTATCTTTTTATGAAATATTTTAAATAAAAAGCAATTATGGATTTCACATAGCATGTTAGGCATATAAATAAAATGCTCCTTTTCAAATCCAAAATTTGCAATCTTAATGGATAACATAAATAAGAATGGATAATAACACTCCTCATTAAAGTATCTTAACAAATATGGAAATACCCTTTTTTATTAGAATGGTTGTAAATTTATTAAAATAATTTATTCAAGATAAAGTAATATAAAACATAAATAATGGTATTCAGACTTATTATAACTCGAAACTTTAATCTTTAATTGAAAATGAAAATTTTGTATGTAACTTTTTTTGTTAGTCTTTAACCTTTTTATATATAGCTGTCTATACTTAATGGCTTTTAGGTATAAACCAGAAAATTATTGCCAGTATTATTACATGTGACGATTTTATAGTATAATATTATATTGATTCCTTATTTTGGTGTACTTTTGCTAATATATTACGAGCATACCATTAAACCATAAACAGGCTGTAATAAATGTGAAATAAAAAAATACCATAAAAAATAACATATTTCAGTCACCTAACACTTCCCTTGATAGATAGATACAAAGGTTATTTCAGAAACAACAAAAAAAAATTCTTATTCCATTTACTGTAGATAAAAAAAAAATAAAAAGAAAAAAAAAAAGAAACATTTTTTTAAATTTTAAAAGTTATGATCACATTTACTATTATGAAGTCTAGAACTTAAAGAACTTCATTTAACATTACTTCATAATTGCAATAGATTGTAAGGGATACAATTAAAAATAAAGGTCGAATGATAAAAAAAAAATATCAAAATTCTGGTACCTTACTTAATATGCTATGCTTAGTTGACGAAAATAACTAATTAAAGCTTGTGGTTACGAAAACTAATCAAGCCTGCATTTTTCTATGAGGTAGATGGGTCATTTATATATTTATGATGAATACCCACAAAACCCACATAAAATGCACGTTTTCAACGAAATAAATAATATTAATTTGAATTTTTTTTGCGATTAATTCATAATTTTTCATCTATTTTTTACTTTTTTGAACTATTATTTGATGTCAAAAACTATTTAAAGGTTTTAAAATACAAAAGATGTTTTTTTCTTTTCTTACTTTAAATACTAAAAGAAATGAAAGAATTTAGCATCGAGTAAAGAAAACGCAATGTACAAAGTGAAAATTTTAATATGGAAAAAATAATAATACCGTGCACTATAATACAAAAGCATTTTTTCTGTAACACATATCCAGACATAAAATAGGATGAAATCATGATGTTTCTCTTGATAAAGTAGCACTGTGTCTTAAAAAATTCTGGAACAATAATGCGAGAATAATGTATTACTTAAAAGTATAAGAACAATTAATCATCAACAATTCTATAAGTTTGAGATGGGAAGTATATTATGCACAAATATGTATAATTAATGTTAATAATAATAAAAACTATCTGATTCATATATACAGGGTGCTGCAGTATTCTTTTTATAAATTCAGAGGGTTGATAGTAAGAAATATAGGGATGACAAATCATCGCACAGCATGGAGTCGTTAACCACGTTTATTTGATGAAAGTAGTGATGATAGCAGCCACCCGGAAGACAATGCGTCAAACGAGGGAAATGGTCAGACAAATGTGGAGATATACATATATTGCCCGAGCTCCTCAATCACGCAAAATACCTTGTTTTTCTACAGCCCTTCTACCCAGAGGTACTGCAGGGTGTATCGGCCACTGCGCTCCAGAATGTGTGGTTCATGTACAATGGTGCAACAGAGCATTTTTCGATTGAGGTGTGTTACCACTTCCGTGGATCCTGGGAGGTGTGTTGAACGCAGCGGATCTGTTTGGGCTCCACGCTCCCTAGACCTCAATCCTTTAGATTTCTTCTTCTGAAGCCTCTTGAAATCACTTGTGTATGAGACGCCGGTGGCTATAGTGAAAGATCTTACGTCACGGATCGTCATTGCTTCATCTGACGTCACCAGCACATTAAATTTGTTCGAACACGTCCGACAATCCTTCATTCATCGGTATCGTCTGTGGTGTGACGTAAGTGGCTGCAACTTCGAACAATTTCTGTGACAATCCCTTGTTGTTGCATTTCTGAAGTCAAATTGTGATGGATTGTTTGTATTGCAAACATGCTTTATGTTTAATTAATGTATTTCTTACCTCTTATTTCCCCTTTCCATTCCACTAGAATCACACCCTTTTTGAGCTGTTTTTGCGTATTACTGCAATCGAATGTGGTTTACCACCCCAGGTTCTATGATGCTGCCTACTATCACTTCTATGAATTTATTGGTTGAATTTGGCAACACCCTGTATAAAGAGTGCATGATATGTCATAAAGTAAACTAAAACGAAACCCTTTCAACTAATATTTCTAATAAAAACTGTCTATTTTGGCTTTATTTTAATTTAAGTTAACATAATTTAATGAAAGAATGTACTCCTGAATTCCTATGGGAAAAAGTTAATTATTTTTCAGAATAAATAATAAGCAATTTGACCTTCTATCAAGATAATTGAACAGTTCTGCGTTGTACCATTTTGAATCACAATTATTTGGGGAAACACATTTACTAATTAAACATTTCTGAGGACTAGAAATAAATTCCGATAGGGTCATATTCCATCAGTTAGAAAGTATTAATTACCTTCATTAAAATTTTAGATTAATTATTGTGAAATGAACAAGGAAAACAAATTTTTATTATAATTAAATGATCTTAAGACATTAAATATAGTTAAGCGGAATTGTGTAACGAGACACCTAAAGTGATGCATTTCAATATTTTTATTTGCTCTGAAGTTGAAATTGTAGTCAATTACTGGCATTTTTAATCCAGCACTCTTGTCAATTAATGGATAAATATTAACAAGCTTCTTTGAGATAATGCTCTAATGAAATAGTTTCTGTTTAAAAAAGAAAATTCGGGTCTTAAAAGCTAATTGTGTGTTACAGCATTGTGGACCATTTATCTTGTGGTCAAATTAATGCAAAGGATTCATTATGTGACTTTTCTTGAAAGAAAATTTCGGAAGCTGCAAAGAATGGAGCTTGCAGTGGCATCTAAATTAAGTGTTGCTAATATCCTTGATTGTTGCTTTGGCGGCGTCTGAAATATAGAGCCAATTAAATCAAGAGAGACGGTTTAATTATTCTGTTGAGTCTAATGATGGATTGTGTGTGTGATAGCCATTAGTTGTACGATTACCTGCTGCAAAGGGATGATTTATGGATTCATATTTTGCTGTGAACGACAGAAATGTTAATCTATTATTGTTATGAAGATTACCAAACTTGAAAATTTGCATTTAAAAATTCGATGCATATAATAGATTTTTTTTTTTTGAATAAAAATGATTGATTTTGATTCATGAAAGAGTTATCGTAATTTTAAGTATCTCTATCGAACTTTTCATTCATTAATGGAAACGTCAGTCAAAATATACTGTACCATAAGTGAAATCTAAAGTTTTAAGGAAAACACACATTTTGTTGCATTTCATCATCATATGAACCAGTTTATTACAATGAGAGTTGCAGTAAGGTGTAACTTTTATGAAGCTTCTGGTGGTTCTTTTATTGTAAAAATGTTATACAGAACAAATTTAATTTCACTAGCTATTCTTAAATTTCATATTTGAGTGTTTGTTTGTGTGTTTTGTATGAATTACATTTTATATTTTCGAACTCGTATTTTTTTAAGTGAATTACCTTACGAGATTCAAGACAGTTATGCGATTTTTTTTAAATAAATACGAGTACACATTCTAACTAAATATTTTTCAAAGTTTTCCGAATTTATCTCCCTATATTCATAATTTTTTGCTTCTAATTTTTCTTTTACTTATATTTCTTTATTTAATGTCCTACTATTGAAAAGAAGAGAGGACGGGCTTATAGAAAATAATGAAATGAGGATTGAACAATAGATATCAATTCTTAATTGAAAGTGTGACAATATTTTAATATTTTGATCCTATACTTTACATGAATTCATCATACAAATGCGAAATTACTCAAAAAGTTTATTTTAGTAACTGGTTTTCATGAAATTATTTTAATATAATATAATCTGAATACAATTTAATTAATTTTAAGAAGTAAATTTAATACATTAAGTGAAATATAAAAAAGTATTTATTATAAATCCATCTGCGTTGTTCAATAAAAAAGGGCTCTAAGGCTTTATTATAAAAAAATCTAGACTTGAAGTTTTAAAAGCCCATATACATTTTCTAAGAGAGTTCCTATACCTATATATATTTTATATATACTATATATTTTCATTAAAAATGTACTCAATTTTGGAAGTTTCGAACTCTCTTATTACAGCGATTATAATTCAAGTTCAAAACATACTATATATTTTTTTTTTGTAAACTCTTGTATTAAGTATATCTTTAATTAATATTGAAGGCTAAAGTTTTTGATTTTACCTTTGTAATATGTTCAAAAATGTCCATGAAGTTAAAAAATCTTAAAAGTGTCGATGTTATTCAATACAAAATTTATTAGAATAATAGAGTGCATCTCTTCTGATTATACTTCATTAACCAAAATTCACTTATACAAAGAATGGTCCCGAATAGTTTTCATGTTATCCTATAAATGAAATAACTCAAATATCTATATTTTAAAAAAATACAATAATATTTTATATAAACGTATATAAAAATCCTTTTAAACCCCCAAATTTATAAAAGAACTTCTTAAATGTACTATAAAAAACACTGTTCACACACATGTTATGAAAAAAAACCCAACTTTTTCATGAAAAACATGGTAGTTTAGTTGAACTATTTTATTTTATATATCTTTGATTGTTTTGATAAAATGTCTATTCCTTTTAACATGTAAATTATCAAATTATGAATGAATTACATATTTTATCAGAGAGGAAGAAATTTTATGTTCTGAGTAATTCTATAAATTAGTTTGATGGCTCTTGTACATTTGCTAAAGTATTTTACTCTAACACAAATTAGTACTAAAATTATTTGACTGAAGTAAATAGATTGAGAAATTTATCAAAAATTACCCACACTTAACAAAATATAAGGTCATTAATTGAAGATGATCGTGATTTACCTATAATGTGTACATGGTACAAATTAATTATTAATGTTTAACTCCGAGGAACTTCAATAAGTCTAAAGAAAAGCAAGAAATAAACAGTCAGGTCAGATATTATTTAACAAGGAAGAAAAAAAGCACAGATTTAAACTACTTGCATTTAGAACTTCAATTAGAAAGTTGTGAAAAGCTAACGAAAAAGAGATATTTTAAAAATGCTCTAATGATCATTTGAAAACAAATGCTTTTATGATAAACTGTGTTGAATCTATCTCGATATTTCACTAATCTCATGAATAAGTTTAATTCAAATTCACGTAGCTTAGCACTGTAATAGATTAATGGGTATCTAAAAGGAAGAACACCAGGAAAAGTGTCTGAGATAACCTTTTGAATGAATGTGAAAAAGGAACGAGAATTTTTAAATACTGATAGTGTACAACACAGCATTGATTTTGAAATGCATTGAAATAAGATACTCAGTTTAAAAAGGAAACACTTTAAAAAGCTGTAACAGATGGATCCATGAACAGATATTTAGCTTTGCTAGAGAATGTTTGCTAGAGAGTTTTGCTATCCTTGAATGATTTAGAACTTTAGGTACAACTAAAATATAAAATGCATTAGACTTTCTCGTATGAATGGTAAAAATTTAAAATATAACTAGGAATAACTATTTGAACATTTTCAGGAAAATTAGTGATATTTAAAGTCATATAGTAATTAAAAAGTATGAAAAAGTATTCATTTCTCAGCATTTTGCCTAGGATAATAATCTATAAATGAAAATAAAACAAAGTTTGTGAAATTAGAAAGAAAGTTTTCCTCGTAAAATCCCTTGGTGAATTCTTCGAAATCAACTCTAAGTATATCCACGGTATATCGTCTATTTAAATTAGACTATGAAATAAATATTTCAAACAGTGACAAATAAAGAATAGTTTAGCAGTTTAAAAAGAATATAAATGTTTGTGTCCATAAAACTATAATTATATTGTTGTATAACTCATTTCCATGTAATTTTAACCATTTGTTTAGTAATTTTTGATACCTAAATAAGGGGAAAAAAGCGCTCTCACTTGAATTATAGAATATTTCACCCTTATTTAATATAGCAATTTGTTCCCCAGAGTAAATTTATTCATACCCTAACTAAATTTTAACAATATATTCATCTAGCATGTATTTTAACGCCAATTGCAGATAAATTTATACATGCTATAAAAGAAAATTCAAGAGTAATTGTAGGATGTAACTTTTAAATGTTCTTTTTTTCTTTAGAAGTATCCTAATGTGTACAATCGACATTCGAGAGGAACAGGACACTCATAATAATTAATATAATTGGCAAAAAAGTAGATAAAATGAGCATCAATATTAATATATGGAAACAATTTGTGTCACTTGTAGATTTATTAACTTACATTAAATAATTAATTAACTTAAAAAAGAATTTATTTTTCTATTACGGAGCACTATTTGCTAAATAATCTAATTTTTCTTCTTTACTGTAACGTTAATTTAGAATTTTGTATGATTCTCGAGGAAAATTAGTTAGTTGTAATGGTTTAAAAATGGATCCCTAATGTTAAATTAGTGTCTCAGGTAGTTGATGATAAAAACATTTCTAATTTATTACTTCAGAATTTTATTTAATTGTTCATAAAAATTTACATCGAGTGATAATAATTTTTTGAATTTCACAACAGTTAAATGACGGGAAAAATTGTTGGTATTCAAGAAAATTTAAAGTATTCTATGTGACTAAAATTCCCTCTAATAACTCACAAATATTCATAAAATGAGTATCGAGTTAAATTGTCAATATATTTGCTTATGAATTTTAATTATCGATACATTTATCAATAAGTGTTCAGTAAAACGTTTTTATTACGGTTTTTTTTTTCTCTAAAGTAAACGAGTATATAGCCTTTAAAATTTTTCCTCAAATATTTCTGGAACTAACTGCCAGATTTAAATAATATTTGGTACCTTTGCTACTTAGACATTTATCTATCTCAGCGTTGCCTTGGATTTACGATTTTCTGAGACATGGTTCGATGATTCAATGGTTCGACCTCAATTGGTTTTAAAATAAGCCAAGGTGTTCCTCAAGGCTCGGTTTTGAACCCTACCTTGTTCACACTTTTTCTTGAAGGAATTGTAAAAGTCATTCCTAATGACTGTGAAATTGGAATCTTTGCAGATGATATTGTCCTCTGGAGTTCCGGTTCTGATATTGAAAAGGCAGAGGACAGTGTGAATCTGGCTCTGGCTGACGTTTGGAGCTTTGCTGTAAACCACAAATTAAGTTTTATTTCGTCAAATTCTACTGTGGGTTTCTTCACAACTAGTAGGAAACTATACAATTTTTGACCAAGAAACCTGTTAAACAGTCAGCCCCTGGAAATAGAGAAACACTCAAAGTATTTAGACTTCATATTGGATCCTGAGATTTTGAGTAATAGACATTTGGAACACCTTGCATTGAGAGCTAGAGAACGCATTAAAATCCTAAAGTACATCTCCAGCCGGGATTGGGGTGCTGATGCTGGTATTCTCAGAAACACTTACGTTTCCCTCATTCATCCCATTTTGGAATATGGCTTCCCCATCTCAGTGCTGCAAGGATTATTACAGGCCTTCGCAATTCTTGCCCAAAAGATATTGTGCTCTATGAAGCTAACCTGCAGCCATTAAGTCTTAAGAGAAATACATGTTTGGTGAAGTACTACAGCAAGCTCTCCGGCCTTGGCTTTCAGAATCGTACATCGAAATTTCAAAGGTCATGGAGCAGTCACCAGAGGCTCAAACGTGGCAGTCCCTTTGGACACGTTGTTTCTGGCCACCTTGTTGCTAGTTCTGTAGAACATCACAGCTTATCTCAGATTATTGACCCTTCTGAGGGTCTTGATGGAGTTTAATTTCATGTTGATTTCATGTTCCTCTCTATCCAAGTTAACAAACAAAAGGAATTGCCGTGCTATCTGAAACAGTTAGCTCTTGAAAGAATTAATTATGTCCCCAAGGATGCGGTTCATATGTACACGGATGGCAGTAAACTTGGTAGTGACTGTTCTGGCAGTGACATCTATATTAGTTTTCGGGACCAGGAAATTAAAATCCCGAAAAAAAATCCGGACTCTTGCTCGGTATTTCGTTCCGAGCTTGTTGTAATTCTTGAGGGACTGAACTCCATTGAGTGGCTTCCACAGCCATATGATACCTGGATTTTTTCGGATAGTAGAAGTGCCATCCAGCACTAGGCCAATTGGCATAAAGTGAGGGATCGTAAAGGTACAGAAATCCTCAAGATACTAAGACGACTTTCCCCTTTCTCATCAGATCCATTTCTAGTGGATCAATTTCCACGTCAATATTGTTGGGAACGAAATTGAGGACAGCTTAGCCAGAGCTGGTACTGGCTAAACTATAACGCCTGCCCATCCTCGTACTTATTTGGAACTATTTTCAAAGTATACAGCAAAGAAAAAGGCCATTTGGAGGATCCCACCGGTGCATCCATGGTATCAGAACAAATGCCCTGGCGGCTCCTTGGTTCGGGGCAGCAGTAGACGAGATCAAACTGCTCATACTCGTTTGCCTAGTGGTCATCTGATGTCATTGTCTTTTGTCGGTGGCATTAAACACTTCGACATTTGCACTAAGTGTTCTTCTTCTCAAGCCTCCCCTGACCACATTTTATCTTGTTTGGGGCTTACCAGGCAGGAATTGGTTCAAGATCCCCTATTGGTTTTGGACTTCTTCATGGTGAATGGACTCAAGGACTTGATCTAGCTCTGCTGATCTCGGGGAATGAGAAACAACAACAACATCTATCTCATTCTGTTAAAAGTTTAGGGATTCTTTTGAAAGTTCCTTATTTTCATTAATCTAAGTTAAATATCCCGTTAACACTTTATAAGTTAGTTATATTTTTGCCATTAACATAATAATAAAATTTGTGTCTGTCTTAATGTGTGACAAAAATTACAAAATTGTATTAAGTGCGGTTTCTATTTCTTTTAATAATTTCTTTTTATTTTAAATTATTTTATCTTATACATTTATTTTTATTAATCTATCTCTTTTTAACTATTTACTATTTTGTTTAATTCTTTATTTTAATGATCGTATCATTCTTCTTTGCTCCTTTTGTTCTTTAAGTTATACTTTTCACGATTTTTTTCAAACTCATTAGTAAAGTTATTGCGTTTCACCTATCATATTTTAGATGCATATTTACTTTCATATGTTATAAAATTTTTATAATAATAAATAGGAAAAATCATTTAAAATTACTTATTTAATTTTTCAATTTTTCTTATGATTTCTGGAAAATTTTACAATAATTTAGTACTTATAGTACCTAATTACTATCCACACGTTACATCTGCATTGTTAATTGACAATATTTAGATTGAACGAAAACGTCTATAAAGCTTTTGGCATGCCATTAAATTTTACAAACTGAAATTAGTTAAAATCGGCAATGTGCAGAAATGGTATTGAAATAAAAAGTATTTAATTAGATATATAGAACCTTATTTTGATCCTAGCGACTGATATTAGATATATTTTTGAGGACATAGACATACAATACAAAAATATTGTGAAATTGACGTTTTATCTGTACAATTATTTTCGATGTATTTATTATTTAAAAGAATATTTAAATACATATACTAAGCATATAAAAAGTTGAAATGTAAATTGGGAATGTACCTTTCTTTCCATGTAATTTCTTTTTTGATGTGGTCACGGCTACATAAGTATTATTTGAATTCGAATATGCGAAACAAATATTACCTTTTTTCTAAGTAAGTAAATTTAAAAGTAAATCTAGAATTTTGTTATGAGTATGTTTATTTGGGTGCGACATTTTAAAATATAAGAAATAGCTGATAAAGTGAATTGGAATTCAAATAAATCATACCAATATTCTACTTTTTTTTAAATACAATTGAAGCATGGAAAGTATTAAATAGCATGTGTAAAAAATAGTATTGAGAAAAGAAGTGTGGAATAAGTTAAAAATAATTTTGAAAGGCATTTTTTTTGTCATCCAGAAGCTATTAATTATGCATGGTTGTACTTTTTTGGAAAATAACGAATGAAGCAACGTATAAACATTGATTAAAAATTAAACAAAACTTATAAAAGCGTGTTAAAAAAAGAAGCTTCTTATCATTTCAATTTTCAATTTATTGATTCATTTTTGAGAAGGCAAGCATGAAGCCAAAGAAAACAATGATGAATGAATTTAATCCTTTTTCTTTCCGGTAAAAATTTTAATAAAAGAAAAATTAAAAAATACAAATATAACAGCGTAAAAAAAAAAAAAAAAAACTTAGGAAGAGAATAAAAAAAACATAATTATCTTTTTTCTCTGTTTATTAAGTCTCAGTTTATTAAAAAAACTCGGCTTTTAATAATACTACTGTTTCCATTTAAATGATATCCATTCTTCAATGTTACGCTTATGATAACTTTTTATGTAGTTTCATTTTTCATTTTATTTGCTATTATTACCACTCCTGATGTAATAGATTTTCCTCTATGTTTTCTTTTTTAAAACTATCATTTCCACACTTCACTTTATGTTTGTGTTTCTTAAAAAATGTCTTTCTGATTGATTTTGAATCTAACTTTTTAAGAAAAATTATAAGTTAGACTTTATGCGAATTCATACTGATATGGATGACATAGCCTACTTCTTACTAAAATGTTAAGAAAATAAATTTTCACTTTTGCTTAGAGACCATATTTAACTATTTTGTTTGAAAAAACATAGCATTAAAAGGATATTTATATACAGTAATACCCAGAATTTATGCGATAGGTGGAACTGAGTGATAACCGCATTAAGTTTACTTCGCATAAGTAGTGGCGTAATTTGCAAAATAATACATATAAATTATTTTTAGTTGGGGCCAAAACCAAAAGAAAATAATTTTGAAAAAAAATATTTATCATGCATTAATTTTATCATAGTTTCCATTTCAACGACAATAACGTGAAATCTACGAACGATGGTTGAATTTAAAGACAGAACATTTTTCACAACGTCGAGAATTTTTTCTATACATTTTATAACTGTTCAGAGCGTCAATTCTCCGTTAGATTAAAATTCTTGCCAGGTCATAAATTTTTATTTTTGTATCGAAGTCTTTACCATGTTAAGTTTACATTCAGAAGATGAAGCCTTTATTTTCTTGCTTGATGCAGAAGAATCAGTTATACATCGTTAGTATAATACCACCGTCTCTCAAATCTGCTAAGATATTATACATATAACAAACATGATATCACAGCAATATGTAATAACAATCACAGAATTCACAGATAAGAAATAAATAATACAAGATAAATTGCTATAGCTAATCGATTCCATGTAACGCGTTCAAACATGTATATTATCTAAACAAGAGTGACTAATCGAGTTGGGTAAAGCTAAAAAAAAAATACGAATCGACGAGATTTGAAAATTGCATTAACTCTAGGATTCGCGCAAGTCATGGTACTTAAGTCGAGGTATATATATATATATATATATATATACATATATACTACTGGTAATTAAAACTGCTGCACCAAGAAGGGACATGCTACAGATGTGAAATTTAAATGACAGTAAGAAAGTATTGTGATATGCAAATTATTAGTTTTTCAGCGCTTTCATAGTAGTGTCACCTTCAATGTGTTTAAATGAATGCGTTTTTCAGCCGGTTTCTCATTCACCAATTGCATTTGAACGTTGCTGCCCGGCGAAAAGTTGTGATGCATTGTGTAAGAAGCAGAAATGCGTACCAGCACGTTACTGACTTTGATAAGAGGTTGACCTGTAGCGTACCGGGATTGCAGTTTATCCTATCACAGTATTTCTGCTCGCGTCGGTTGAGATCCAATGACGGTGAGCACAACATGAATTCGATGGGTTCAGGTTGGTAATACGGAGTACCGCTCTGGATCTCAACGGCATCCTATCAGTAGAAGCCGAGAAGACAGGCATATTATCCGAATGACCTTCATGAATAGTGCAGCCATGTCACAAGCACTCAGTCACGATTGGGGTTGTTTACAAGACAAGTGTTTTCAGGGACAGTTCGACGACGTTTGCTGCAGCACTGACTCTCAGATCAGAGACCGTGGCTGCGGCTACCTTTGACACAGCATCACAGACAGGGGCGTCTTCAATGGTGTGATCAACGACGAACTTAGGAGCACGAATGACGAGACGTCATTTTCTCAAATGAATCCAGGCTGTATTTATAGTATCAAGGTGGTCGCATTCGTGTTTAGCGGCATAGTGGTGAACGTACATTGGCCGTGTGCATTCGTCATCGTTATACTGGTCAATTACCTGGCGTAATGGTTTGGGGTACCATTAGATACACGTTTCGATCACTTCTTGTTTGCATTGAGAGCACTTTGAACAGTGCACGTTACATTTCTGGTGTGTTACGACCCGTGGCTCTTCCCTGTATTAGAGCCCTGTGAAACCTTACGTTTCAGCAGGATAATGCACGAGTGCATGTTGCCGGTATTGTGGGGACCTTTTTTAAAACGGAAAATGTTCGGTTGTTGCCCTGGTCTGCACGTTCTCCGGATCTTTCGACAATAGAAAATATCTGGTCCACACACACATGGTTGCCGAGTGACTGGCTGGTCACTGTACGCGAGTCACTACGGTTGATGAGCTGTGGTATCGTGTTGAAGCTGCATGGGAATCTGTACCTGAACATGTCATCCAATCTTTGTTTGACTCAATGCCCAGGCGTATAGGTGCTGTTATTACTGCTAGAGGTGGTTGTTATGGGTACTAATTCCTCAGGATCTATGCACCCGAATTTCTTGAAAATTTAATCCTTTGTTATTTGTTCAATATATATCATTTAGTTATCTGCATTTCTTCTTGGGGAAGCAATTTTAATGCCTAGTAGTGTTTATATATAAGGGCTTTAAGCATTTTCTAAAGGATACAAAATCAAATAAAACAATTGCAAGAAAATTTGATTGATTTAATACTGAATCACATTCTTATATTATGCGTTTATTTTTAAAATATTAAATTGATTTTCAGGATTAAACAATTTTATTTGAGTTAGAGTTAATGTAAAATAAAGTATAGTTCCTGCGGCAAAAAAGACATAGCTTGAGGGAAAAAGAATAAATTATTACTCTTTTATCATAAACAAAATTCTCTAAATGGAAATCTTTGACTTCATTCAGTATTCAAATTCCTGACATTGATTTCTTTTCAATGTATCTTTACATTGTACTTATCTTCAGAACTCCAAATCACTACTAATTCTTGAAGGCTTAATAATGCGAGCTTCTGTACAAAAAGTAATTTTTATTGAATAGAATAAATGCAATGAGAATAATCAATAAGAACAAATGTTACCATCTCTAAATACCTTTCTATTACTTTTTTTACATTATCTGATTAGTCATTTGTTTGCGTCTATGAATAATCTGTATTGGCAGATGATGATACAGCATTTGAAATTTGCTTTATATTTCAAATAGATGGAGGCATAAAAATAAATTTCTAAGATGCAAACCTAGTGAATTTAACAAGGTGTACCTTTAGTAATTGTTTCTTTACATGAGAAAAACTCTCCGTGAAAACAAATTCTAAGACTACAAAAATATATATAAATAAATAAAAACACACACACATTAATAAATGCCTGAATTATAAATAGATTATAGATATCCTTACAAGTAAATTTTATGAGTTCAGTTTCCTGGAACATTTTTAAAAAACATTGTTTTATAAGGGAAAATATTTCATAAGTTATATATTTTGTATATATATTTATGTTTTAAAATTACTTCTATATTTTATTTAGAATATCTTTACCACATTTTATATTATTTAATTTTTTACAAAGAAACTGAAGTGTGTCGTTTTCGGAAAATGGAAACAAAGCTGATATATTTATACTAAAAAGTATATGAAAATAAAGTTTAGTGCAATTCGAGAAAAAATATCTAGAAAAAAAATAATGTATTCGGACTGCATTATCCTTAAAATTCCTTCTGCATAAAATTTTCATAATCTAAAAGAGAAACTGAAAGCTCATCCATCATATTTGATAAGACTGTGATCCATTATAATATTCATGTATAGAAATATTTTACATGATAATATTTATGGCGTATTGTGATACTTTGTTGAGTACCTTAAAATGATTTAAGCGGAAAAACTGTGCATTGAAAATACCTATATGTTTTCTTAATTTAAGTGGACACACCTTTACGTAAAATATCTTTTATTTAATAAATCGAAGTTACTTAAAACTATTTTATTATATTTTGAATAAAATTTCAAGATAATCAAAAGTACAATTTTTACGTTTATCGAATTCTAAAATTATGAAGAATTACATGCTATTCTATTTTATAGTATAGCTAAATATATGCTATTTTTATATAAAAGTTTGAATTATTGCTCTTCTGAAGTTGTAAATTTTAAAAACGAAAGCTTAGGAGTATGAAAAAATAAAGAAAAAAAGAAAATTATTTTATAAGTTGTATGATTTAATTCATAAAAAACTTAAAAAATGCATTTACTTACTTTATCTAATATCTCATTCTGGCGTGTCATGAGTTCGAGCCTAGTACAGCTGAAAATCCACCGTAAAGAGAGGAGCATTGCACGTTAAACCTGTCGAGGCTCAAACGTCCTCCTGGTAATGTGGCATAAAAGTTAGGAGAAAGGGTACCAGTTTAGGTGTCCTCGTCACTTGACCATTGCTCAAAAAATTACTTTCTCTAATATTTCATTCAAATGAGTGAATTTTTGTCCTGTTTTTTGATTTATAAAATTACTTGATTCGATTTTTCAATTTCTTTGGTAACACTGTCACGTCCCACACATCGGTATGGAAGTGACGCCATTTATAAACATACCAATTCAACAGATACTCTTAATATGCTTTCTTGTTGCAAGTGTGAATCACAGAATCTCAATTACTTACTGAAAAATTAAAAGTCGCCAATGGCTTTAAAAAAAGTAATTTCTAGGAAAAATAATATCAAGCTGATGAATTGTGACGTAAGTGATTGAATATAAAATTTATTATAAAATTTTACTAAAGTTTTATTTACTTGTTTATTCTCTACCTTACATCTTTATTTTGGTTTTCTTCTTCGCACATATATTTATAATTGTACTAAAAAAGAAATTGATGAAACGTGTCTGATTTGGGTCGTGTTAAAATGTTTTGCTCGTAATCCTACATTTTACTTATAAATAATGTTAAAACACAGAAGTGGATAATAGTTTTAGAGATTAATTTACTATAGTTATTTTTGATAATTATATTTATTTTGATAATTATAAATATTCATAAGTAGGACTCAGAAATTACTATGAATGAACTTAAAGTTTGTATTTGAAAGTAGAGGATAATGTTGTGGAAAGTTTGTTTTACATCATCCAATAAGATTTGAGATGTATAGTTCTAGCATACTACTAATCCCTCCTGAAATAATGGATATAAAATACTTTTCTTTTAGATAATAGAATGTGGTATAAACTTTAAAAAGATACACTCTGTAAATAATTGCACATTTCAATTCTCCCATTCACAATTTTATCTTCAATAAATAATACATACGTATATATTTTGAAAGGTGTGTAAATGATGTGAGAGAATACTTAAAATTTAAAGGACCAAAAATATGACGACTACATTAATAAATAACTGAACTACCCAAACAAATGAAAGGAAAAAAAAAAATAGTTTTGTAATATTGTCGTTGTACCATGTAATATTTGTATATCAAAACTCAGTTAAACTTACATTGCTGTGTTTTTATGATATTAAAATTAATAAAATAGTACGATTATCAAACTTATGAAATCTGATCTTGCTTTTAATAATTTAATTAGACCTAGAACTACCAAAGCAATTGTATCATCAAAATCCGGAATTAAATTTTTCAGTGTGTTAAATAATCTAAAAAGTTTTGTTGAATATTATGATTTACGAGTTAAAAATGTTTAAATAGTTTAGACACGACAAATTTCCCCCAGTAGCTAGTAGTTTGAATTTTATTTATGTAATTATTTATATAAACTTTCACACAAAAGTTTGTTATACGTTATGTTGGTAATGGGAATTTTGATGGAGTTTCCATAAAATATATATATATATATATATATATATATAAAATTCAATCACAACACAAAAATCAATCAAAAAATCGAAACCAAATGAAACCTATAACATTAAATCCCATTTCAAAATATCAATGGCGAATATAGAAGACAAAATTCCAACGTTTTCAAACAAAATTAAAAAATTATAAAATAAAAATTTATAAAATATCCAAGTGCAACCTCGGACTTAGGACCGATAAGTGGGGTTAAGCTAGTTTGATGGCGCGAACCTTCCCCCTATTGCAACTTGGTAAGTCAATCGAAAAATATCCAATTCTCAAAAATTAAAAAATTAAAAAGTTAAAATTTAAAAATTAAAGAGTTAAAATTTAAAAATTAAAGAGTTAAAATTAAACCATTCAACTTGAAAAATTAAACTATTCGCCATCGCATTCTCTGAAAGATATTATAAAATATTAAAATTCTAAAACAATTAATTGCATAATATAAGTGAACCCTCGAACACCAAAGATGACGTACTCATCTTTAAAATAGTTGTATAGGTAGAAAAGTATATATATATATAGGATTATTATTTATAGGTTATAGAATTTATTAAGTTTCGATTTTTTTATTTATTCCTGTGTTGTGTGATTGAATTATATATATTTAAATATATATATATATATATATAAAAGTTTCTATTAAAAACCACTTTTTTTTCTTGTTTGAAGGTTTGATGATGAAAAATACTATTTCTCTCTATTAGAGGTTACAATTCCCTCACTTAGCTTAATAAATAGGTTGCTACTTATTTTTTCTTTCACGGCAATTGTTTGAGAAGTTTTCTTCTAGGAACTTGTGGAGAAAGATTATTTCTTGACTGTGTAGTTTGAGAAGGAAAAATCATCTCTCTGTAGACAACACAAAAAGAAATGCTACAGTGCCTTTTGCTATCAACATCTGGTGTTACTGTGTCAGTCGGCACAAACGTGTAAACGTCTTAATTCTTTTGACACAACTGTCATAAAGTGGGATTCCGACCATTCGAGATTACCATTCTGTTGCCGATGAGGATAAAAAAGAGAATGTCAATTAACGATAGAGAAAAGAACTAGAAAGAATAAGAGTTTAACCCCTACGGCCTTAGTTGTTATTTGTAAAATTGATCATCTTTACACAATGGTCGGTCAAAGGAGAATTTAAGATGAATAATGGCACTCTGATACTTAAGACATTTTTGAAAATAAAATTTTTAAAACTACTTTTTCCTGCTTAAATTTTTCAGAATTTAACTGCTTGCTTAAATGACAGTTTTTTTAGTTGACTTGGTGGTTTAGAGGTAGCTTACCTGCGTCGTAAACCTAAGGTTGTGGGTTCAATTAATGCTGCAGTAGATATATATTTTGGATGCGAATATCGTATAGCATGAATGTCATATGGTATGTAAAAGATTCCTTAAGCATCTATTTTGCTATAGTGTTCTCTGCAAAAATCATGGAAATATATAGCATCCATGAGAGCTTGAATTAAAATTAATTGAAGCGTCGAAATTTGGTAATGGAAACACTACCAAATTGCTGTGACGGGTCTATCCGCGAACCTTCAACTAATCCTCTTGGGAAATCTTTGAAGTATCAATTCGCGTTATTCACAATCAACCCTTCGGAAGAAGAAAATCGTGATATTCAAATTAACTTACGAAATATATTCGAAGTTTTCCAGTTAGAATGGAGAGTAGGAGAGGAGATAAGCCGAATCAGGTGAGATTGTTACTGACAGGTATCATATTTGAATTATTGTGATTAAAGACTTAGGAGGAAGATTTAAAGTGACGTTTGTTCAGTGAGATTAAATTCCTATTAGATTAGTTTAGATTATAGATTAGATCTTATAAAAAGTAAGGAGATCGAGTTCGATAGTCTCCTAATCTTTCGTGTATTATGGTCGTTGGTCAACTTCAGCGGTTAGCACCAATACATTCTCTTACTATTATGAATAGAATTTGTGTCTTTATATTGTATTGTGAACAAATTGATAGATTTGATCATGGCGAGTGTTTCTTTTCTACCTCCTACATATCTATGTGCCCAAGATAGAAGTGACAACCTCTCACATGGTGTCACCATGAATAGGTTCTCACAAATGGCTCTCAATAAACTTCCATACTACTTTATCAGGAGGACTTTGATCCTCGACAGATTTAACGGACTGGCAGCTCCTCTACACATGACGGATCTTCAGTGGTTTTAGATTGCAAATTCTCTACTGACAACGTCTGCAAGGAGTTAAAGACCATGGCCACTTGGCTACCACCGAAAAACGACAGGAAAGACATAAGATGGATAAATCAAGTATATAAAGACAGTGGAAATAAATTAAAATATTTTAAAAGTAAATAGTTAAAGAAAAAAAAACACTCTTAACTTAACAATGATAATCAATTCAGAACTGCTTTGTAAAAATGCTTTTATAAATTATAGTCATTATATTTATTATTATTATAGTCATTAGCTTTAATATTGCATCTTGATAGACGAAACAAAGTAGTATATAATATACTAATTTGAGGACAATATTAGAGCTAAGGAATTTCTTAAATTAATCCCATAGCGGTTATATGATAAACAAAATAACTGTCACATTATTGTCTGGAATTATGCACTTAGTTAAAAATTTGGTTAAATAGCCAATTTAATTGACTAAGTAATTAGCAATTTTTTAATAATAAATCTGGAATAGAAAGATTAAAAAATAGAAAAAAAAATAAATCATATGGAAAAATTTCAAGTTAAGGAACCCTTCCGTTAATTGAAATTCGAAAACCTAAAAACTTTTTAAATGAAGGAAACAAATTGTTTACGACCTTGAGCTATAATTTTATTTTTAAACAGATTTCAATGGATGTTTTTACTAAATCAGGACAAAGAATTTTCTTTGAGACATAAGAACTGAAAATATATACAGTAAATATGTTATAAATATATTTTTATGCAAATAGTGGATATACAGATGTAAAACACAATATTAAAAGTATCTAAGTTTTCAATGGGTTTAACCCTTTAACGGGTCATTTATTTCTATAATAAATGTTTAATAAAATATATTTGGAATTGCAATTGATTTAAGAAATGAGACTTCTTTAGTTTATTACATAAATTAAATTTAACAGTTAACATCATTTTTTTTGTTAAGCTTACTCACCACCGTCTGTTATGGCTTTTAAAAAGTAGGAAATTTAATGCTTATTCTTTTTTGTTATATATTTATAAAATATATTTGGTAAATGCTACAAACTGCAAAAAAGAGTTGTATATAATATAATATCTTATTCATATGTGACAAATTATATTATCATTTTCCAGAAATTTCAAAAAAAAACAAAAAAACACAGAGATATTCTCCGTTTCACTGTCACTAGAATTTTGATGCACCATACATGTAGCCGTAGACTTTTTTTAGCCCCCTCCTACACCTCTGCTAGTGCTAGGGTGTGAATCAGATAAACCAACTCTTCTTTTACCTGTAAAATTCATCATCAGTTTCATTATTTTATTCTAAGTCTGAAACTTCAGGATCAGTTGAGAGGGTAAAAAATAAATCTGTAGCTTCTTATACTGTGACGTCTCTCGCGTTCTTCTTCTAACATAACTCCTAAGTTCTTTGACGGCCACGATTAATGGCAAAACTTTTCCAACCCAATACCAAGAAGAGAAACGGATCGAATATGCAAATGAGATATACTTTAAAAGGATAGAAAGTTTGGTGAGATATCACGGCAAGTTTAGAGATAACTTAGTGCGGAATTGTTTGGAATAAAGGTTAGACGTC
>BMAV01011524.1:97257-112451 GCA_019973955.1 Trichonephila inaurata madagascariensis | reverse complement strand
CCCCCCTAGGTGGATGTGATAACTCTACAAGGATTGTGCGAGCATATTCAAAAGTCAAAAACAAAAGATTATTTAAAAAATTTATTAAATTACTGAAAGTAAACAAACAAAATCCTTCTGAGATGATAATAAGAAATAAAACACATATTTACATTGATAAAAATACTTATAAATGTATCAGTACTGTGTGTGCACAATGTATTTTACACATTTAATTTAACAATATTAAATTAAGAAGAAGTTTAATAGTGACCCCGTGGGTGTGTCATATATAAAGTTATATACAAGATTTATATATAACACATCTTGATAATTTTTGTACGGGTTCATAATTAATCCCTTAACTATCAATTAAACTTATGCGGTGCGCTCCCCAATGCCACCGTTTTCTATGTAGGCGTGCGTAAGTGATGTATTAGTGAAGGAGAGAGAGAAAGAAAAGGAGTAAGTAAAAAAAAATCATTCGAAGACACTGTCTAGATCCTTTTATTGTATTCCAAAGTTTTCGGAATAATTTTATGGATAGCAGTGAACAGAAGAAATCGTATTTCGGAAAGACATCCGGGGCAATTAACGCTTTGGCTGAGTGAGACGTTTATATTCACCGGTGGCACTTAACAGGTTAAAGTCGTATTGTAGTTTAGGATCAAAGTGTAGTCTTCTTGATTTCAATACATTGTTATTGTATGGGGGAGCGATGGAAATTATGATTGAACATTGGGTCGCAAATATTGAAAGCCAGCTTCAGAAGAACTGTATTAAAGACTTTTCTTACAATAATATATATTAGAAATTCTGGTGATAGCAAGGTGTTTATAACTCAAAATACATGAAAAATAAGTAAAGGGTAGCACCCTGGGAAAAAAAATGGTTTCTGGATATTGACCTTTCTTAATCTTGTTATTATGTGTGTGAGGTTTGGGTTACAGATTCTGTAAGGATTTATAATTTATTTTATTTTTCTGAATTTATTAATAGGTGGCAACATAAATGAAAAGTGGTAAAATGGTTTACAATGGACATTTAAAATTTAATGCAATTGGTGGTAGTATACTTATCAGTGCATTATAAAGGCTTAAATATAGAGTCTTAGTATAGAAATTTTCGAAAAGCGGAAACTGTACTATTAAAACGAAGCAGCTTTATGAATAACAAATATTAAAACTCACCTCCGTATAAGCTTCGATTAATCTATCAAGAACGGAAACTTTCTGCCTTTTCAGTCAACGCATCGCTCTAATTCTTACAAAAAAGTAATTAATAACATCCATCCTCGGAAAAGTTGAGAAAGAGGAGATTGATTATTAAGAATCTTATTAGAAACTCACACGATTTTGAAAAGCTTCCGGTTAGGTACCGTAATTTAGCAACTTTGAATGCCTAATTATCTTAACTATTAAAGCCTTAATGAAGGTTTTAAATAGCATCTAATGAACTAAACTTCGTGTTTTTCTTAGAAGAAAGTTTATCCTTCTTTAATAATTTTGGACAATATGAAATAATAATGAGACTCCACTGAGGATGTCAAGTGATATTTTCAAAGAAAGGATTATTTATCTTTAACTTTGGGAGTTTATTAGAGACAAATTTAGTAGTTCTAGTCTTCGTTGAGAAAGTGAAAGTGAGGTATAAATTAGAGATAAGATTAGGTAAGATTAGACATGGATGATTTGAAAACGTAAATGTATTTGAATGTTTTTCTTGTAATGAAATTCAATTATATTATTTTTCTAATTTCAAACATTATATACAGTAAATCCCCACTTAAAGCTGTTTCGGTTTAACGCTATTTTATTTGAATTGTGGGATTCCCCGAAATAGCACGCAGCATTAAGCTTCCCGATATCCGAAGCAGTTTATCTTTGTTTCTTCTTTCCGGTGGTATTATACGAAAGTATTTTTATCGTTTCAAACATTTGTTGACGTTATGTAAGTATAAATTTAACGATTGCTATAGTGACAAATATTATGATTTTTAGTTTTTATCATGGGTGATAAAAAAAAATACGAAAATAAAGCATAAAAAAAAGCATTTTATTAGATACTAAAATGCAAGGGATTAGAAGATTAGATACTGGTGAACGTCAATCTCAAATTGGTGCTGCATTGAATTTGGCAACTTCAACAATAAGGAATATTCTTAAGAAAGAAAAAATACTCTCATCGGTAACTTCAACTACGACAAGCTCTGCAACTAGAATTACCCGTTCTAGAAATTATACAATAGAAGAAATGGAAAAACGACTTTCTATATGGATTGACGATGAAATCGAACGCAAGATGCCATTAAGCCAATCTACCTTCTTGATAAAATGGCAGAAAATTGGAAATACAGAAGAGACTGAATGATCTGAAATGTAAACATAATGACTTAGAATTTTATTTATTTTTATGTGCATATTCGTTTATTATGTTTCTATATTTGTAAAAAATAAATTTTTGTTTTATTGTTAGAAAAAACATAATTAATAAATTTAATGGTAAAATACCTGACCAATTTTCGACCCATCTTTTCCCCTAATGCCATTATTTACATGATGAGATAACCTCGTTTAACGATGTTTCCTATTACTTTCTACTTTTATGGAACGTATACTCCGCGTTAAGTTGGGTCTTACTGTAGTTAATAGTAAGTTTATCACAATAATTTTAGAGAATTACATCTGAAAGAAAAACAAAGGTTATAATTTATAAAAGTCTTTTAAGATCAGTATTAACTTATACATGTTAAATTTGGTCCATGTCTCGAACAGATGAGAACAGGATTTAAGATTTTAATATTTATTTTTGGAGAAAATCAGGAAAATTGAACAAGGCGAAGAAGACCAAATTTCGATCTCTATCCATCACATAAAGAATCCGACATTGTTAACTTCATCGAATTGCAACGAATTAAATGGGCAGGTCACGTTGTCAGAATGGATGAAGACCGCAACACTAAAAAAGCCTTCAATGCTCAACCAATTGGCACTCAAAGAAAGGGCAGGCCAAAGTTGAATTGATGGTATAGAAAAAGATCTCCCAGTTTTGTGGTACACCAGCAGGAAGAAGGCTGGCCTGGAAATGGTTTCTTGAGATCAAGACCCACCCTGGGTTGTCGAGCCGCTGAGGAAGGAAGGAACTCTGAATCTAATTGACAGTTCTTAAGAATATTCATTTCTGAATGAACCGCGGATTAATATTAGGTAAGTGTAAAGGCTCTGCCCATCTTTTGAGACGATACATAAATGCAAGAAACATAAAATGTATATAACTTAAAATTGTGTATATTCGCTATTCGTATCAATAGTTTTATAGCATCTTTCCGGTGAGAGACGAATTCAATGCCGATGATATTCCCCAGGCTTAGAATGAAAACTCATGGGTGGTTGTTTTCTAATTATCAAGATATTCAAAGGTTTTGGCTAAAAAAATTGGTCAACACAAAAATATCTACTTTTTTTTATCTGGTACTACAAAGAAAAACTTACATCTTTTCTAGCATTTGTCATATTACATCGTTTTATAAGTTTTTATCTATTCAGGCACTATCTGGAAAGCTGTGTATTTTTATGTGGGTTATGAGCTCATATGATTTGATAATTATTTTTGTCATTACTACATCAACTGGAAATTTTCATATTGCGAGAGTTCAGATTATTTATTTATATCGCACTCTGAAGCTGCATGAAATGCTATTGGAGACGTCTTCTTAATTTTGAATCATGATGAACTAACCAGGTTGACATCTGAAGTAATACCACTCTACTAACCTTCAAAAATATAAGCAGAATCTTCCTGTAACGTCTTCCTGTAAAGATAGTTTTTTTTTCTTTTGCTGTTTTGAATTTTTTTTTCTCTTTTTTTAAGATTAATATATAATGTAGTATATAGAGTCAATATAAGAAACTAAAAGTTTCATAATGTAACAGTACGTAAAATAGACTAAACAACAGAACAATGTATTTTAACTTGAAGAAAAAAAACGATTACACAGATCTGCAATACACTTCTTCGCTCTTGCTGAAAGAGATATTCTTGCTAAAATATTCGTTTTGAACTACGTTGAATCAAAAAAATTCTTCAAGCTTCCTCTCCTCCCTTACCACGTTTTGTTTCAAAATGAAAGAGGTTTGGAAAAACGGTACACTGATTTAAAAAATTCAAATTTTATTACAATGAGCTAAACATATTATTTCTTATATTAAATTAATTATATTTTTTGCGACATATATACTTACAACTTTATGGTAATTTTTTTTCTTCTGGTGAAACCTTTTCTTTTTCGCCTTAATGTTACCTCACACATTCCAACTTTGGTTTCTCGCTTAAACACACCTCCGAGCTATAATTCCTTGGTAGTGTCTGTAGATATCATTCTGGTGAAATACACTTATTTCATCCTGTTCTTCCCTAGGAGCTCTAATTTTTCAATAAAATAAAGGACGGTAAAAAATAAATTTTCAGGCTCATCTTGCATCATTGAACCTTATACGCAGTGGATTTGATATCAAGTTCTTTAGTATTTCTCCAAAACTTGTACGCTATGTTCTTGAAATCTACAAGAAAAAGTTAATCCCCTTACTGGTTAGCCCATACGATTATAAGGGCTACTGAAAGTTGACCGCAACCGGATTGACCATAAGGTAGGAGCCCTGATCTTACCTTTTTCTATCTTTGACTTGCATGTGTTTTTAATTCTTATATTGAGTTTATTATTGCTAATGTTTTTAGAGATGTAGTTTGTCCAGGGCACTGAAATGGTTCTTGTCAGGGATTTTCTTTTCGGAGAAGGCGGAAATTTTTCTTTGAAGCAAGGAATTTAGATTCTTGAAAATTTCGATAAGGAGCAGAGATTTAGAAGAGTCGAAGGTGGAAGTATAGTAAAAGAAAAGCAGATATAATTTTGCCCCAATTGCAATGTACACTATGCTTCAAACTGTGCGTGTATATAAGTAAGGATAATTAAATTAGATTAAAAATTAAATTCCCTATCTAGCACTTCACTTTTAGTTTTTCTCCTCACCTGTTCAAGTATCAAACTAATCAACCATTTATTTCTTCTGAGAATATGGCCTAGCCAATGAACATGTCTAATTCCAGATCGTTATATTTAATAGCCCTATATGTCAGCATTAACTTTTTCAAGAGCACTCATGAACGCCGCGATCGGTGTTTTAAGTGTTTAACCCACTTGAGATTTTCGGTGGCGTTCTTTTTTCTCTCTCTGCCTCTTGCGTCAGAAGAGATGTACTCATTCTAGAACAAATACCTTTTTTAAAACTAAGTCTGTTTCTGACACCAAAATCATGTCATATATATATGCACACCAATAGCGCTCACAGGCATTTTTTTAAGAGATAGAGAGAGGGGGGTTCCAGGGTCGAAAGTCCACCCTTCTCATATCCTGCTTTTATACTCCTCCAACATATTCTTTTGATTTTGTTGATTTTCGGGAACAAAAAACAGTAAAAAATTAATTCTTGAATAAATAATTAGCATTAATTAATAAAATTCATTGTTATGAACGAATACTTAATTAAACTTGACGTACTTTATACATATGAATATAATCAATCGAAAAAAATTAAGGATTATTGTGTGTGGGGGGGTCCGGACCCGCGGATCTTCCCTCCCTTATGTGCGCCGCTGATGCATGCACATACACCCAAAACTCTCAATCGTTGGAAAAAAAGCTACGTTAATGAAAATTGGCGTGGGAGAAATTTGTTTTAAATACATGAAGCATTCTTCAAAGCATGCAGAGTGTAATAAAAGAGAAAAGTTAGAGGTTTTTGTGTTCCATAATTACGAAATAAATATTAGTGTAAAAACTTCAAATTATTGAGAAAAATCAAAATAAAGCACATCCATTATCTTATTCTATTAATTATTATGCCTAATTATATGCGATAAAAATGTTTTTTTTTTTTTTTTTTACAAAACATTTTGTGTAAAACCATTGACTTTTTAAGGCCTTAAAGAAAGATCAAACCTACAAAAAGAATTATTAGAAAATCATATTCAGTTCATTAATATTAGTTTTGTGTTATTTAATGAATATGCTTTTAAAATTAATTTGTTGTCTTAAAATTTTATATATTGAAGTTTTTTAAGTAAAACGTTTAAAACTGTTTAGCCAAATCTTGTTTATGAATCACTTTTAAGAAAATATACTTAAAGTTACAGATATACGTTGTATCTATAAAAACTTAGTGATCAAGAATATTATTTTGCTATCAATAAGTTGAAAGCATTCCCTGATAAAGTACATTTGATATCACAAAGCTCTTTCACTTCACTTGAGTATATCATCATCACATCTTTTTACACCAGGAGCAATTGCACAAATAGCTTTCCATGTGATATTTGGAAGAAGATTATTTCTTTCATCTTGACGATGAAAAAATTCATCGCTTTGTCCCTCCAGAGAATAGAGAGATAAATGCTCCAGTGATTCTACTATCAACATCTGGTGTTATTTTGTCAATCCAGACAAAACGCGTTAACGCCCTAATTCTTTTGACGTAACTTGTCATACTTAATGCACCTTGCTGTCGAGATTACTGGGCTTTGATGTCCTGAGTAAAGGGAGAAAAAGTAAAGGGGAAATATAAAAGAAAATGGCAAATAATGAGGCCAAATATTTATTTATGTCATATACTTATTTTACTGTATGCAGTTAGAAAATGTTCAGATACAAAAGAGACTTAAAATATTCATATTGAATTTTCCAGTATATTTTAAAAAATATTCCAACAAATTCCTATAATATCCTCATTAGTTGTATAGCTGTTCTATTTCTAATATTACATAAGTAATTATTTGGAAAAGAAGAGCGTTTGAAGTACTGTATTGAAATAGATGAGACAATATGTGCAGATTTTTTTTCGAAAACCTGTTTCGATTTTGATGAAATTTGTAAGATAGTTTACCTTATTAGGAAAGAATATATGTTAAACATATTAGACCAGATAGCTTGAATTAGTAAGTAATTTAAATATAAGATTTAGAATCCTATTAAATTCGGTTTAATAGCATGAAAATGTAGAAATATATACGTACAAAATAACCCTGTTGATTTTGTAGATTCAACCTAAGAAAACTATTTACCTTTCAAGAAATTACTCTAAATTTTTGAAGTATCTTTTGCTGATATAATGGATGCCTCTAAATATATATAACTTAACTCAATGGAGAACAGCCCATGAGGGCCAAGTCCTACTGTGCCCAACTCAGTATACATGACCTTGGGCCCTGAGGTGCATGAGCAGATGTTCCGGTCAGGTGGTCAGTCAAAAAATTATTTAAATACAATATTTTGGCAAATAATTAACTTAGAATAACCTTTTTTCAAAATATTCTCCTTTTATAAAAAATTCTTCTAAAATAATATTGTGTGTGTGTGTGCTTACATAAAGTAAAGACTTCTCCAGAGAATCTGAACTATTTTTTTTTTTTGATAAATTCACATTATTTTCAGAGTTACAACCAATTGAAATAATTATCAGCGTTTTTTTCTTAAAATTTCTTCCCTCTGTTGTCGTAAAACATGAATAAACCCACTTCTAAGTTATATGTTTCAAAAATTCTAGTTGAGCCTCTGTAGAGAGGTCTGAGCTATACACAGGCAAAATATAATAATAGAAGCACTTTTCACAAAAGGAGAATATTTTGAAAATTGATCATTCTATGTTCATTTTTTGTCAAAATATTGCACTTAAATATTTTTTACTGTAATACTATTTAAAAAAAAATTTATATACTTTTTCTAATCTAAGTGACACTAAATATCATAAATATTATCCATTTATATGCTTTTGCAAAATCTTGGTTCCGAACGTGGTCGGATACCTTAAATATTGAAATCGGAAAAATTTCTAACTCCCCGACGTATTTTATTTGCTTTCATACTTTTGCGCATTTACTCTAATCAATTCAGACCATGATAGCAGTGAAGTGATTATTACGAACCTTATTAAGGACATGTAAAGCTTAGAAACATTTCTGCCAGGTATAAAATCTGGTTCTTGTGAAGACCCAATTACCTTGGCTATTAGGTTTCTAATGAAGATTTCTAGTCACCTTTAATGAAACATAATTTGTTTCACTACAAGGGAAGTTCCCTCTTTGACTATTAAAATCATTAATTTTGGGCAATCTGAGATGGTAATGATATGCCCTTAAAGCATGAAAGGAAGTGTCATGCGATGTTTTAAAAGAAGGGTAATTTCTGTTTTAGCGGAGGGAATAGTTAGAAAGTAGAACTAAACTTTTCTGAAAAGCGAACCAATTCTCTGATTTCTTAAAACTATTCATTATGCTTGTTTTAAAAAGAAACATGATGTTATGTAAATTTTAAAACTGTGTAATACCATAAAGAATTAGTTTAACATTCTTATGAAGCACTGAAAATAAATTGCTGAAATATTTTGTTTAAATTAACAACGGATAATCACAGTAGTTTTATTTGTAAACTTAAGAACTATAAATTTTTTTATTAATAATTGTTTAAATTTACAACAACCCTTATTAACATTCTTAATTTGCTAAAATGTCTCTCTCTCTCTCTCTCTCTTATGCACATTACATGTTATAAAAGAACAGTTTGTTACATATATATATATATATATATATATATATATAAAGTTTGATACTATTGTAAGCCTATAAAACAAATAACTAGAAAATTAATTTGATAGTGTATAGGATTTAATTTAACTAAGTATTTTAAAATGACTATATGTACTAACTTCTGTGAACTGATTATTTTAAATATTCAAATGAATAATTAAAGTGATTATATTATTTTTCCACTTCAAGAATATATAAAGGGTATTTAAAAATTAAAATACACGTAGTTTTTATGTGAATTGTTTCTGCACATGATTAGCTTCTTACTGTGCATTGTTAGATGCTTTAATTCTTATATTAACAGAAACCAGACATGTGTTTTGTCCATGACTGAATACACACACAGAGACTCAGGAAAATAAAACAAATACGTAAATACTTTTAAATCGTACTTTTAATACGTAATTACTTTGTAATCGTAAAGCATATGATTAGCATAAAATTGTGGAGTTGTGAAACTTTATATATATCTCTCTCTAAAAATGGCATACAACTAAGAGAATGAAATGACCGAAAATACTTCGTGAAGGTATTCGACTCTTACATGATGGCATAAGAATCTGCTTGTCAAATCACACCAAACAGTTATTAACACACCAAGAATAAGGGATACAATATTACCTTTTCAAAAGTACATAATTAGAGAATGGTTTTTAATTAATTGATACTTCTGTTGAAGACATTTTTGAAGTGAAAATGCTTCACGTAACAGGAGAAATTGCCACTACCCATTGAAGTCTATTTTCAAGTAATTTGGAAAGCCGCAATATCATGAAAAGAATTTCAAACAAGTATCAGGATATAGAATATATCTGCCACACCCACACACACACACACACACACACAGATATAATCAAGAAATAAAAAAAAGTACGCCCTTTTTTGTAGTGTTTCCTTTAAATATGAATGTTATTGTAATTTTACTTGTACATTCATTTTTAGTTCCCTTGATATTTTAATATGCTCATGAACAATGAATACTATTTATTATTCATTGAGCTTTGTATATGTTTTTAAAACCATGTTTATAGTATGCATAATAATATTTACCTTAAAGAATAAAATTTTTGTAAAAATTTCTTAGTGTTGTTTTTCTTTATGCATTGAAATAAAATACTTCGAGCTTTATTATTTTGAGTAAAATCAGTAAGTAGTCAATCGAGGAATAGTAATTGGTGTAACTTTGTTAATGAATAGAATATTTAATACACTCAGTAAAATAAAAAATACTTAATAATTGTATGTATAATCTTGGTTTCATGTTTGGATGTCTCTCAGTGTGTATATATACAATTCTACTGACTACTTCTTTTAAGGAACTATTATATTGTATTATAATAGTAATGAAGCATTCATTTCATTAGCAGTGGCCGAAATCTTAATAGAAACCCAAATCAAAGGCCAAAAACTCGACGTTCTATAAGACTACATGGGGAAGAAATGAGTCAATGGAATGATCATAGCATAAAAATAACTAATCATAATATCAGAACTTGACCATCACTACGTAATTGATTACTTCTTTCTTAAATTAGCATTTTGAAGTGGCACTATAGATTTTGGTAATGGAACTCCTATCTAGTGACTAGGATAGCACCCGATTGATTGATTGATTGAATATTAACGTCGCACTGTTCATCTACACGAGGGCTTTTGGCGACGGACCACGTAATTTTGAATCATGGTCAAGTGACGTGGACGACACCTGAGCTGGCACCCCCTCTCCTAACTACCACACCACACCAACGGGAGGACGTTTCAGCTCTTGACAGATTTAACGTGCATCGCTGCCCTACACGGCGGGTCTTTAGTGGTATTGGGCTCGAACTCATGACAAGGCAAGCAACGGTTCAATACCTATACCACTCGGCTACCGCGGCCACAGGATAGCACCCGAGCTAGACCTTGTTCTTTAAAATTCATCACCAACGTGAGAATTTTAAGCTTCGACAGATTTAACACGTATCAGATCATCTAAGAGTCCATTCTTTAAGGCACCGAGACGAGCTCCGAAATCAACTGAAAGAACGCCAACCACAAGTTCACAGCTTTGATTTTACTCTGTTATCGTCACATCATTATAAGGTAAGAAAATCAAAAATGCAATTTTTTGCATATGGAGAATTAATCAGATGTACCGTAAACTCATAACGTTCCCTCAGAGACCTGCGAGAATTCTTCCTCCAAAATGTCTACAACTGTTGAGCAAATTTGATAACATACTTGATTTTTGCAAACTCCATCCAATCTTCCTTAATATGTTCTATGAAAAAGAAAGTAATCATTAGCGCGTAATTGCAATGAAACCAATAGGCAAGCTTAAGACAAGGCATTTCATGTGAATTTGCATTATATTGTTAAAAATTTCACGCTAACACAAAATAAACAATTGCACAACGGGATAGAGAGACTAGTCTATGCACTACTGTGTTGTAAAGAAGAATTTTTTGTATCCTGATATTACGAGTAACCCCGAATTACGAATAAAATGTTCGGTCCGTATGAATTTTTTTTTTCATTAAATTGGGGTCCGACTGCAGTTAAAAAAAAACGAGTTTTCTATAATAGTGTTCATTGTATTTACATTCACATATAAAGCTTTCGTAGAGTTAAATTAATTAATTATTTTAATGTAGGTATTTTTAAATTAACTTTGAGAGCATAATTAGGACTAAATTTCGAAGATAAGGCTTATTGTTCTGGAGTTGTGTTTATACGATATAAAACTGAAGATTTCGATGCGTTAGTTAGACCATTGATATGTCAAAATGGGTTTGTACAGAGATGTATAGATTTTAATTTTTATGACATGTGACGCTTAAGGAACTACATTCAAATCAATCTAATCTAATGTTTTACACTCTTTTGAAAAAAGAAAAAAAAAAAAAAACTGTGAACAATACATTTTTGAGAAACGAAAAAAGTAAGGAAAACAGCTTTGGAAAAAAATTAATTCACTTATCTCGAATTGTATGTGTAAGTCTCTTCAGACTAAGTGCACATATAATGTTAGAGAGTGTTTCTGCTGCAAAACTAATATTGTGTATAACTTGCATCAGTTGAAGAGGGTTTAGTTTTTCTTCGTCTTGCTTTTACATACTGTGCTTCCCATTATACATTAGTGCACAAAACTTAAGCAACTTTTCAGATTTTGCCATAATTTCAATAAATAAATAAATTGGCGACATAAAATTCTGACAAAAGAGTTACTATGCAGCGCTTAAAGATCATTGAAAGCATCGCAGCCAAATAATGAATTTAAACATATATCATGGTAAAAAGTAGAAAAAGACTTTATTGAGACAGAATGGTGTTAGTAAAAATTATCTGACTATCGGGAACAAGAGACCAATGTTCCTTGATAAGGGATATGATTTTTCCTATCTTATGATTGTGTGACACTGTCTGTTCAAACTCAATATCACATCGTTCAGCACTTCTCAAGGTTAGAGTAATCACATCTGTTTCACATATCAGGCGCTCGGAGAATACGATGCTGACGGCAAGTGTCTTCTCAAAGTATCCCACATAGGTTCTATGGAATTTAAATCAGAAGAGCAAGCTGGCTAATCCATTTTATAAATATCCACACTTTTTAGAAGCTCGCCAACATCAAAAGTTTTATGTAGACATGCTTTGTAGTCGACAAAAATAAAGTTTGGAGTTATGCCATCTGGGAACAGACGCACTTGTGGGAGTATTAATTCCTTGCAGTAATGTTCTCTGATAAGTGAGCCACAATTTCTAAAAAATATACTTATTATATAAATTTAAGATGATTTGCTTATTTACCACAAAAACATATAATTAATGTATCAAAATGATACCATGTATACTTTGGGCCTATACCACGGAAATATTCCGTAATAGTTCTAATTGGGGATAGTGAATGTTCATTTTTCTATTTTCTCTACGTCCCTCCATTACAATTGGGCTGGCCATGAATTAGAGATTATGTACGATTTTTGACATCATGCTTATTTTTTCTGCACAATTGTTCATTTATGGTATAAAAGCCAACACATGTGCTCCCCCGATGATGCATTTTTCTTTTTTTGTGCCGAAAACCCCATATTTTTTGCTTACGTTGAATGCCCGTACCAATTGAATTGTAAAGCGAGATCTTAATGTCAGTGAAAATATTGGTGGTAGATTGTATTTCAGTACCATTACAAGTACGTCGTGATAGCCTTCCATGTACCTAATTGTTTTCAAATCATTATTTTATGTCACAGTTTTTTAACTGGGTATATATTGTTTCAGAACTTCTAAATCTTTTGGAATTTTGTTAGGGAGAATGACTGCTAAAGCACTAATGACGAAGGTACAAACTAAACTTCATCTGGACAATGTACCGATATGTCTATAAAGTCCCTTTAACTTTTCTCCACACACATTGCTAAAAATGAAAAAGAAAATTTGGCTGGCAATTTAATTTTCAAGGCATTTATTAATGCTAACTTCAAATCTATAATAAAAATGTATGGTCTCAGTTCAAAGACATTTTTATTTGAATAATCTATTAAATCTTCAAACATGCGTTTATAGATTTCTTCTCGTTTGGCAGACATTAATGCAAAGGCTTAAGAAGAAAAAAAGAAAAAAAAATCACAAATTTTCATTTCCAAAAAGTTAATGGGTGCTATACAAATAGATGGCACTGTTTTCACAGTACCATCTACGATACTGTTAATGATTGATAACAAACCTCCTATGTTCAATTTTGTTGTAAAGGTCAGAATTTGTTCATTTGCCACTGCGGTATTTAATAAGAAACAGCCCTTTCCGTAACGTTTTATGTAAATTATTAGGAATTTCAAGATCTTCGGGTAAGAGACGTTGTAAAGGTCGTACACTTTTTCTAGAATGAATGAATTTCTTTCAAGAACATTTTCTCTCAATTTTTAATAAGGAAATATATCTCAATAAACAATGGAACAATTTGAACTCAAAGTAGCAAGCATTGGTTTGTGCACTGTACAGAGTATAACTAAATTTTGAGATCTGAATGAATTAACTTCTTCGTAGGAAATTGTATGGTCGAAAATTGATCCTAATCAAATGTGACTTAAAATCTTTGAAATGATTAGAAAAATTAAAAAGAAAATCTTCCTAAGAACATATAAACATTTTCTATAAGAAAAATAAAACAAACTTTTACTCGTAAATGAGACACAAACTCAAATAAATGAGGTAAAAGATTTTAAATATTGTTGTTGCAACAAAAAAGTATCTATTCTGACTGACTGTATCTAGTAAAAAAAAGGACTGCGATTTTTCGAAACACAGAATGGGTCTTTGAGCAATCGCAACAGAGCGTGTAGTTAGTTTAGTCCACATTTATTCCTTTCCGATATGATGATGGCATCAGAATTAGACGAAAAACCCTTGGTACATTGCACCCATCATGCACCGTACACATTTTAAAAGCTTTTAGACGGAGTGCTATTATTTAGTGTTTTGGTCGCCATGAGTTTTCTAAACTACAATATGAAACTACAAAATTAAATCGCTAAATTTTGCATGATTTTTGAGCAACTACCATGTTCTTTCAATAGATTAGCTTTATTCTGGTGGTTGGAAGACGAGAAGTTGTATTTTTCAAAATGATAGTTCTAAGGCTCACTAAGCTTGCATTATAGAAAATTAGTTTCCAAGGGTGTGAAGGAACTCTTGTAACCTTCGAACCATCCTCTTTTCCGCTGAGAATCTATTGAATATGAGTTAATGATTAATACGAGTCTTTCTTCTTTAATTGTTTGTCCCACCAAAAAAAAATATGTTTTTGTGGTGAAAAATATATTTCTCTCAGACACACATTGCACAGTTTCATAGAATCATTGACCAAGATGAAATCTTGCTATGATTCGCGTCCCAAATGAAGGTCCCATAAAGTATTATTTTCGAACATTTTCTGTCCCTCAAAAAACAAGGGAGAAATCAAGTCTTTTAGTATGTTGACGCAAGAAAAATGTTTTTGGTTTTGAATTATTCATTTAGTTAACTCGAATTAGTCATAATTCAAATTAAGGTAATAATTGAATTAATAATTTAGACAAATGTAAGTTATTAGCAGCTGATCTTCAATTCTCTTCAAATTGTTCAGTAATTGGTTAGACGAAAACATAAATTTATATATAAACATATAAATTTATTAATTATCTTAAAAATGCTTTAATTAAGAAATGTATTACAAATGGCATATTGTTTACTTGAATTTTAAATTTGAACTTACATTTCAATAATTTTTAAGTATGATTTTTAACTAAACTCGAAATAAAAATATTGGGAAAATATTAGGAAAGTACATCAAAATAATAGAAATATTCGAAAGCATTGTAATAAATATTAGATTAATAAATATTAGAAAAGTATATAAACAGTATTAGGAATATTAAAAACAATGTTTATGAATATTAGAAAAATTAAAAATAAAAAAAAATAGAAATAATATATTTATCAATGAATTTATTAATTTATGTTAAAAATAATAGTTTTCAAAGAATTAATCTCAAACACTTTAATATTTTTTCAAATTATCTAATAAAATACTTACAAAAGAAAAATCGCAAGTAATAATA